>JAVTVY010001051.1:0-35814 GCA_036873755.1 Hanleya hanleyi
ATAGTAATTAGGATTTCCCTTTAAGAAATCCGTAATTCAATATCGATATGGGATAAGAGCTTACACAGTCGTTAACGGCCTTTGATCTTTTCTTCGCGATCATGTCCTATTGATAATGCCATGCATATTAGATCAGACTGATATGAAAGTATAGGGGGAAAGAGAATCTTGCATTGGTCTGTCAAAACAAATTAGGAAATACTATATTTACTAATGGTATCAATTTTGCCGCAGGCCTGCACTTAAACACGTAGTTTTGTTTTACGGTGATAGGCTTACAGTCACGGTATAGGTTATACATGTACAATTTCATTGACAGGCATTCAGAAGTCGGCGTATATAACGCAAGGCTATTCTATGGATAACAACTTCATTATTTCTGTGGATCTGACTTTTACAAAGCTAATGCTTTCGGTAATGCATGTTTTAGCTTTGAAAAGTTGAAAGTATCTCCATCGAAACGTCAGCTCCACAGAATAGAAGTTGTTGTTCATAGGATTGACTTGTGTTACTGTAACGCTGAATATGTCGTTAACTTCTGGTAATACGAGGGAGACTTGCATCCAAGGTGAACAAATCATACATAGATCCAGGTTAGGAATTCATCTGTGGTTACAAGTGGTACGTTCTCGAATACCAGAAAATCCCGACGTCACGAGGGACGTGATGTACGATGTTTAAAGTTGAGAAGAATTCCAATGAATGAAATGTCCAAGCCGAGGGGATTAGCATGCCCCCTGACATGTTAACAGCTATAGTTTCTCCCCCAACACTCTTAATACGCAAAACTTTCCACAAACGGGAACCGTTCTTCTGACCCACTGTAGTCCCTGTATTTAAAAGAAAATAATATTGTGGTGATGCGTTTTCATGGCATCATATTGTATGCCGGCTCCTGTCAATATACCCTTACATTGTATTGGGATTAAAACGCAGCGCGCAGCGTTTGTGCGCATGACCCTCAGCCAATCTGCGTCGTCTGTTATTAAAAACTAAAATGCGCATGCGCGCTGATTTTTCCGACCAAATGCAATGAGAGGTTGGAACACGACAGCTTAGGAAGTTACACATTTTGACAATAGGATAATGTGGTGATGTTGCAGCGGGTAAATAAAATCGTGCTGTTTTGTTAAACAACGAATTATATATTAGGGAGCTAAATCTGTCAAAATCACCAAGATCGTGTTGAACAACTATTTCACCCCTTCATTACAAATGACTTTTACAGCCCCTTCACGCACATCTTCACAGAGTTTTCGATAGTCGTGTAGAGCAGTTATTACCCTAGTCACGATGTTACAATTGTTCATCTTCCAGTTAATTCAGTACAGATTGACGCTAATTTGACTTCCATAGTTTCAATGTATCAATGTATTTCACAAGTACGCCTAAGGTGTGAACAAGTCTTAGGACCTGCACGTGCTGGAAGACCTAAAGCAAACATACAATGCATTTGTCAGTTTAGAATGTGTATGTTGCATGTAATTCGACCGAAATTCTGCGAAATGACGCTAACCCGCACCCACCAAATGTCGGAACTATGCTAAATACTGATTGTTGATTATTTGGAATAATCCGGTTTTCCCGATATAAGTTGTTGGGTAAAGAATACGTTTTTGCCTATGTTATCACACGGAGGAGACTATAAACTAGTTAGAGTTGGTTCATTGTCAACACGAAGCTATACATAACGGACGCCATACATCAGAGGGTGGACTCAATTTGTTGCTCCAAATTATATGAACCTAGATTGGAATTCGTTTTTTCTTCATAAAATAAGTTCGGAACACTTGTCGGTTAGATAAGCTGAAACTGTTACTGAGCTAGTTCGTTTCACTATACTGTTGTAGGAGAAGGGGAGAGATTATTTGGGGCAAAAATATATCACACATGATGTACGACTAATAAATCTTCAATATACTTGCAATAGCAAACATTTTTGACACAATAGCCCAAATTGCGTCATGAGAGGTCGACTGTGCATGCAGAGTCGCCAGCGAATGACGCAACTGTGACAATTGCGTTCTCTGCGCGAAAAGTCGCCTGCTAATAACACATTTGTTGCAAATTGTGTCATTAGTAGTTGTTAAATACCATTCCACTTGGAGCCCATAGTTCAGTGAACTGCGCGGAAATTCTGCTCTAGTTTGATACTGCAATACTGCTTGCAGGTGTCTATATAAACATAGTCATGATAGTCCGAGGAACAGTTATCTTATCGTGCATGTCATTTACTCGAGTTCTTACCAGAAAAACAGTTTCGCGATTTGATACCCAGAGTAATATACACAATGTACTGAGACGATGTACACGGAGTTAACAGCAAAATTGTGATTAGAAGCAAATGTTCAACAATCTGAAGATCCTCGGTCCCTTCATATGTCGTGATAGTTTGAATCTTAGATCAACATCAAGCCGTTCCGATAATCCACTCCCTGTCACGCCGAAGAAAAATGAGTTTGGCCTTTTACGACAGGCTATTGGACCCTCGTTGCAGATTCAGGACTTAGGCCTATAATCGGGGTTGTATGATTAGGGGATATGTTCACCCCATCAAAAACTATTGTGTTTGAACCATGTTTTTATGAGATCCGTGTTACGATACACGCGACATGTCTGACATTCATTGGCCGGTCATCGTCCATAAAGAAGTTCTGTGTCCTTAACTGAAATACCTTATTCATAGGTAGCATATGTCTTTAGCTACGAGCCAACAGTTTTCAATAATGCTGACAAAGCGTATAGCGTATCGATGAGAGTGTCGGGGAATGAACATTTGGGTCTCCTACACTATAAATAAGATATATGTAGCTTGAGATTACAGTGTATATCTGATGTTTGGTCTTCATCTGGCGAAGTACAAGTTCGAGAAATCCTGTGAATCTAATGCTTTCGATGCTACTTTCAAACCTCCTGCTTCCTGGCCTTGAAACGATAAAAGAGGAATAACTTGAGTAACATTTAGTAGGATTTCGCAAAATTGTTGATGACGACAGATGCCATTTGATTGGCTCATGGCCAATATCTGGGGATTCCCGAAATAGCAAAATCGGAAGTTGATTAAAAATGGAGATGGTGATTCCCAAATTCAGACTGTCTCAGGCGTACAGATGACGCCGATGGTCAATCTGTTGCCCCAATGGAGTCCCTGTTATATCTCCGATAATAACTTCTAGTATGTCGTAGAGATCGCAGAACTTTGAATGCTTATCTCATTCATCAGGCTGCTCGCTGATGTAACATGATAAATATAGTATTCACACTGCAGGTAAATCATTGACAGACCTCAATGTACCTTTTTCAAAGATCTCGGTGAGGATATAGAACATAAATAAATACCGGGAATGTAGGAGGTGATATTGTAGATTACAACGTCAGATGTGCGGTTTGTACAACGAGCATTGGTAGAGCATGATCCAAACAGATGACCTATAGGATACATCATCTCCGATATCACATGACAACCCCAAAGGGGCAGGGTACTTTCGTTCATTCAGAACTTCTCGAAGATATTGTTCGTTTATTTCCGCCATTTATCGATTCATCTTGACACAGGAAACTACATGTATTTCCGTCCATTCAGAATTTTCTAATCGGCAAGTCAATCAATGCTGTCAGCCCTCATCAGTTTCACTGAAGTGCATGTATTCTTATAGTATATTAGGTTATTGGATTTGCTTATATACCAAGGACGATGAACTTCAACCGTACCAGTAGTGGAACAAATATGCAAACATTTCAAATACGACTGTATTACGCTTTAGGTATAAAACATCGTCAGGGTTTAGATCTAATGGCGAAAATCAATACAGTGCTTATACACCAAACACTTTGAAAGTAACTTTGAAGTGATATATTTAGAACATCATGATGCCTTGTCGGCATCATTGAAAACTGTTGACTGCTTCTCTCTTGCAGGAAACTAGCCTATGTTTATGTATACTGTGATTGTCTTTTTGAATTTGGTGCTAATACTGTTATATGGATATGGAATAGGTCTTTGGATTATGAACGAGGATATTCTTTAATGGACGACGGCTGAATTATGAATGACGGATTAGACGCTTGTATTACTTAATTAACATAAATAAGCACGAAATGCGCTACACGTACAAGCTATGGGTCTGACATTAATTTAATAATGCGGCACAATAAAAGCAATCCTTGGCACGCAAAACCATTCTGTTAACCTATCATAGCTGCAAATTTCACCGAGAGGATTCTGGCTGCGACCTATTCAAATGTTTATTATAAATATTTTCATAGACATTTCAGCCAGAAATATTTTTGTGTAATCATCGTATAGTATTCGCAGTAATGGAGGATGTCAATAAACCAATTTATCAGATGTGACAGCAGAAATTTCGGCACTGCTGAGTGTCGCAAATCTCGCAAAGGAAGAAGTCAAGAGTTTTGTTGTATTACAGAAGCTGGTATATTATTGTACTCGTCGTTCCCACAAATCGCCGTGGTAGTAGTACAAAGTATCGTTGCTCCGTGAAAACTACAAAAAAACAAATACAAAGTCTATGTAGCTTTCAGATCTAAAATCGGTACATATCAGTGCGTTTACAAATGGTTACAGAGTCCATGAACGTTACGCATACAAACGTCAATTTACACTAAGAAATCATGCATCATGCATTCGATACCAGGCTTCAAGTTAAACAATAAATTGTCCGCATAATACAACACGACAAAGGACATATACTAACCACCTTGGCTTCTCGCAAGGCTCGCAAAAAACATTTATCTATGGCGCTACGTTTCCTAACTTGTGTCTAATTCCGCTTAACCCGGGGCTAGGGGCCGTATGAACCCATGTACTTCAAGATCCTCATGGTACTCATATGAACAGTCACAATCAAAGCGTGACGGAGATACATCTTTTTTTTTAGATGACGACTCTATAACGAATATTATGGATTAAGAATACTGATCAGCGATACGGATTTGATATTTTTTGGAACATCATGATGTCTTGCCGGCATCATTGAAAACTGTTGACCGCTTCTCTCTTGCAGGAAACAAGCCTATGTTTATGTATACTATGATTGTCTTTTTGAATTTGGTGCTAATACTGTTATGTGGAAAATGGAATAGGTCTTCGGATTATGGACGCGGATATTCTCTAATGGACGACGGCTGGATTATGAATGACGGACTAGACGCTTGTAATTTATACAGCAACCCACTGGGTCACAAGCCGCCGCTCACAAGCTGTTTTGGCGCAAAAAGGAAGCGATAAAGAAGGCTCCTCCTTCGCTAAGGGAGCTCCAGACAAGGGGGATAACTCTAAAGTACAAATCATTCGTGACAACCATTACATACCTCCCTAAAATTATAGGCATATAATTTTCACATTCGTACATGTCTACACAGATTTGGGCAAGATTAATATCAACTTCTTGATTACGTTCGAGGTAAGTTATCGGACGTGTGCGTCTACCCCACTATCGAGTGACGAGTCGCCGACCATGAGCTTCACTTTACGCACGCGGTTGTCCTCATCGCGAGGCGCTTCGGAGACGCAGGCCAAAGGCCAGTGGCAGCGTGGTAGACTCGAATCATTGATAAGGACGATGTCACCTATTTCAAAGTTACGGCGCTCTTTGTTCCATTTTGAACGTACTTGAAGGGTTTGAAGATACTCTTTTCTCCATCTATCGCAAAACTCATTGGCAAGGTACTGCACTCTTCGCCAGCGCTTTTGGCAGTACATATCAGGTCTCTGGAAATCTCCAGGCGGTGGCAATATGATCTTACTTTTCATGGTCAAAATATGATTTGCGTAATGGGTTCCGGAGCGGTAGGGTCGTTGATATTCTCTACCGCAAGCGGTCGGCTGTTCACGATCGCGGCAGCTTCATGCATGAACGTTCTAACGGACTCGTCGTCCAGTTGCGTGCCAGCGTGTTTCATCAGCGAGGAGAGCACGCTATGGATTGTACGGATCTGCCGTTCCCAGACACCGCCCATGTGACTGGCTGACGGAATGTTCATCTTAAACTGAATGTAGTCGCACTGTTCCTTTAATAGGTACTGTTGAATACGGTCATGATCAAGCTCTGAAAGGGCCTCTCGCAGTTCTCTCTCTGCACCCACGAAGTTGGTACCCCGGTCCGATCGCAGCTGTCTTATCGGGCCGCGAAGAGCAATAAATCGGCGCAAAGCATTGATAAAAGAATCAGTGCTCAAGGCATTTGAAGTCTCAATGTGAATGGCTCGGGAGGCCATGCAGGTGAATAATACCCCATAACGTTTCATCTCCTTCCTTGATTATCCATGGGCCAAAGAGATCAGTTCCACAGAAAGTAAATGGTGGGGTGGGCTCTAATCGATCCTCTGGGAGATCTGCCATTTTCTGTTCCTCAACTGGCCTACGTATTTTCCTACAATGCACGAACTTGTGTATGACGCTCGACACCACAGAACTACATCCGATGATCCAGTAACCACTGCTTCTGATCTCCATTGTAGTCATACCACGTCCCTGATGTTCAACACGGTCATGATAGTGCTGCACCAGAAGCTCTGTGAGGTGGTGTTTCCTAGGCACAATCACCGGATGCTTGCATTCAGTTGGGAAGGTAGCTCTCTTGATCCGACCTCCGACTCGTAAGATACCATCGTGATCAAGATAGGGATCCAGACGATACAATGAACTGGAACCATTCAGACCCCTAGCACGGTGAGTGGACGCTGATTCAGAGCTGTTGCTAGAGCCACTCAGGGTCTTGATCTCATCCTCAAAAGATTCTCTCTGAAGCAAACGAATTACGTCTAATTCTGCCTTCTGAAGACCATCAACCGAGAGAGATTTGTACGATGGGCATGTAGAATTGTCGGCTAGGATTGGCGCATTGCCCTGTCTCTTAGTCTGTACACGAAGTCTAAGACGATGCTTCAGTTGAATTACAACACATATAAGGGAAGTGGGAAGAGGTGCCGACATACTGACTGCGTCACATGACTTCACAGAATAGTCTTCTGGTTAACCTATTCTAAAGCACATACCAAGAATCTAACGATTGGTGATATGTGTTGTATCTCAGGTACGCTTTTATTGTACCTGTTCATGTGGCGACTGGGATGATATGACCACACGGCCCCTAGCACCGGCATAAGCGGTATTAGATACAAATCTATAGAGCTATGGAGGAAATGCTCTGACAACTCGTATACTGGTAATTGGTGAGCTGTTTCGCTGTGACAACTCGTACATTGGAGATTGGTGAGCTGTATCGTCGCCATTCTCAAACGATGCCAGCTGGAGAAACGTTCAAAGCGTTTCAGCTCGAAAGGCTGCTGTTTCGAGCAAGATGCGGTTGCTAGCACCTTCGCATGCTTTACTTCTGTATCATCCGGGCTGACAGAAAATGCGGTGTCATCATCCTCCATGTGAATACTATTATTCCTCCAAAGAAAGTCCGGTCCTATCGTCCACTTAGATCGACTCACAAGTTCTTCAGCAGTAATGCCCCTGGATGCTTCATCTGCAGGATTTTCGTCAGTTGGCGTCAGTTGACCTGCATATGGCGTATACATATCTCGCTTAGTAGCATTTGCTAGATCCTGTGTTATATGTGATGATTTTAATCAACGTCACAAAACATTGTTGCAGAAACTTATAAAACAGGGCTATTCCACCAAGCGCCTCCACTCAAAGTTTCTCAAATTTGGCGATACATATCGCATGCTGATAGCAAAATACGAACGTAGCGTGCAAGATCTATGGCGCTACGTTTCGTAACTTGTGTCTAATTCCGCTTAACCCGGGGCTAGGGGCCGTATGAACCCATGTACTTCAAGATCCTCATGGTACTCATATGAACAGTCACAATCAAAGCGTGACTGAGATACATCTTCTTTTTTAGATGACGACTCTATAACGAATATTATGGATTAAGAATACTGATCAGCGACACGGATTTGATATTTTTGGAACATCATGATGTCTTGCCGGCATCATTGAAAACTGTTGACCGCTTCTCTCTTGCAGGAAACAAGCCTATGTTTATGTATACTATGATTGTCTTTTTGAATTTGGTGCTAATACTGTTATGTGGAAAATGGAATAGGTCTTCGGATTATGGACGCGGATATTCTCTAATGGACGACGGCTGGATTATGAATGACGGATTAGACGCTTGTAAATTTACATACTTCCACTGTGAGGGGTCGGTATACTCCCGTATCTGTTGCACCCTATTCGCAAGAAATATGTGGAATCTGCGTGATTCGTTACTTACATATCCAAGCACAACTTTGCTGTCTGTCCAATATGTTTCTGTAACGTTGTCCAACTTGAGTTCATCTTATAGGAAAGCACTAACTTTCACAGAAACCACGGCCGCAGTAAGCTCCAATCGCGGAATGGTAACGGGTTTTAGCGGAATAACACGGGCCTTACCTATCACCAGCGAGCAATGGACGCGATTTTGATCATCAACCAAGCGCAAATCCGAACATTGCCCGTAACCCCGGGAGCTAGCATCAGAAAAGTGATGCAGCTCGGTGTGTTTCACCTTACCAAAATCCTTGGGTTTGAAGCAACGTTTCAGTTCTAAGGCTTCCAGATGGAAAAGATTCCCTCTCCAACGTTCCCACTGCGTGCGCAAGGACTTTGCAACTGGGTCATCCCAATTAGCCTGTTCAAAACACATTTGCTGCAATATTTGTTTACCTGTCAATACCACTGGGGCCACGAACCCAAAAGGGTCATATATCGAGCTAACAGTCGATAAGATCCCACGACGTGTCAACGGTTGGTCCTTAAGAATGATCCTAAATCGAAAGGTGTCTGATTCAATGGACCATTGGACACCAAGAGCTCTTTCGACAGGTAGCATATCATGAAGTAGATTCTGGTTCTGTATTCCGACGGCACGGTCTTCTGGCGGAATCGCAGCAATCACCTCTCGTGAGTTGGAAACGAACTTGTGGAGTTTCAATCCACCTCGAGCGCACAACTGTTTACTGTTTTCGATCAACTGGATCGCTTTCTCGATTGTAGCAGTAGACTTCAGACCATCGTCTACATAGAAGTCGTGTCGCCTCGATGCCAAATTCAGCCTCATTATCATCTGCGGTCTGTTTTAGCCCAAAATTTGCACAACCAGGAGAGGAGACGGCTCCAAAAAGATGCACCTTCATCTTGTACTCCACAGGGCTTTGCATGTAGTCTCCATTGCTCCACCATAGGAAACGGAGAAAGTCACGGTGTTCTTCGTTCACCTTAAATTGATAAAATATTTGCCGGATGTCGCACATGAAGGCGACTGGCTCAAGTCGGAACCTGCACAGCACACCTTGGAGGCCGTTGGTAAGATCAGGGCCCTGCAACAGATGGTCATTCAGGGACTCGCCTTGACATTTCGCGCTACAGTCAAATACTACTCTGATCTTGTCGGGTTTCTTGGGATGGTATACCCCGTGGTGGGGTATATACCATACCTTACCCTGATCGCCACAGGTTTCGGAGTCGGGTACCTTCTCTGCAAGGTCGTTGCTTATCACATCCTCCATAAAGGAAACATAGTCAAGAGAGTACTTGGGATTACTCAGAAAACGTCTTTTCAGCATCTTTAACCTATGCATCGCCATGGCCTTATTGTCAGGTAAGTTAGGTTCCAATTCCTTGAAAGGAAGTGGCATCTCATAGTGTCCATCTTTGCGCATGTGGATGCCGGATGAGATCTTGTCAATAAACCGGTGATCTTCCTGAGACAGAGACGTTTGACGGGATTTCCTCTCGCTGAAATCCATCTCCATCATTCGCACAACATCCACAGGATTTATAACTTCCTTAATGGTGGTTCGAAATGCAAAGGAAACTGAAGTAGGCTGCTCTCTGGATGACGCATACCCTTCGCTGGCACGAGGATACATCTCGGGGGGTACTTCGTAAGTCAGAATCCGATGACTTAGGCCGATGTGATCGCAACTCTCAGCGCTGAGTTGTCTCTGATCAACAATACCCACAATACCCCAGCCAAGATCAGTACGTTGCCCGTAGGGTTCGTTCTGAGCAGTTGAAATAACTTCTCGTGGTGCCAATGCACGCGAACAATTATAGCCAATCAATAAACCTACTGGTACATCGGCCAGTGGCAATAACTTTGTGGCTATCGTCTTCAGATGTGGCCATCGATCGGCAGTCTGCGGAGTCGGAATATGGTCACGATTGGCCGGCATGATGTCTCTCGTATAGGAGGGTGGTAGAGAGATTTGGAGATCGCTATCATGTCCACGCACAATCAAACCATCGATTTTCCGGCTGTCGATCATCTCATCATGGCAGCTCATCGTGGATAGTCGCAGCTTAACGGTAGGCCCACTAATACCCAAGCTGTCGCATGTCTCGTCCAGGACAAAGGTCGTATCGGACTGGGTGTCCAATAGGGCATACACCATTTTCTCATGGTCTGGATTATCTCTGTGAGAAATCCATACAGGCACAATCATAGAGCTCTTAGCACTGATTGTCGACTGGTTAAGGTGACTGACCGCCGAATAAGAACTTGTCGCAAAAACTTCTCCCTTACTCTCGCCTTTGCTCTCATCCCGACGATCTCCATGGAGTGATGTGGGATGACGTTTAGAACAAACGGAACAAGTCTTCCTTTGTTTACACCATTTTGACCTATGCCCTTGGCGTAAACAACCAAAACACAAGCCTTTTTCTTTGGCGAAGTCCTTCCGCTGTTGTACGGATTTCTGCAAGAACGACTTACACGTATCAATGTCGTGACGCTGCTTACACGGAGGACACGTGTTGGCATTATCGGGCGATGGCACGTTCGTACCTGTAGCAAATATGCTCGCGCCTGCGGATCGCTTCCTGTCGTATTTCTCAGTTTTCCAAGTCCGTTCTGATTCTGTGGACTTGCCTGTCTTAATTGCCTGTAGAGATGTGACAGGGTCACAGGCGATGTTGGCTTCTCTTACGATGAAGCTAACAAACTCTCCAAAAGGCGGGAATGCGTGTTGCCGATCTTTCCATTCAGACACTTTACTACCCCAACGCAGAACAAGCCACTCTGGTAGCTTCGCTAGAATCTTGCGATTTTCACGGTCGTCATTTAGAAACTGTAGACCTTGAATGGTTTTAAGCGCTGTGTTACACTGCCTCAGAAAATCTGCGAATTTTCGAAGAGCTTGACCGTCTCGAGGGGGTATTTTGTTCCAGGATTCAAGCTTATCACGAAAAGCATTTGCGACAACAAACTGGTCGCCATATCGTCATTGGTTAACAGAGAGTAACCCTCTACAGCCTCCTCGGCGGGTCCGGCCAGATATTTCTTCAAATAGAATATCTTTTCGGATGGTGGAATACCCTTCCGACCTATTAAAATGTCAAACGATGACTTCCAGATCGGATATGCGAGTGGGTCTCCAGTAAAGATGCCAGGCTCAGAGGGCGGAAGGCGAACAATACTAATCTGTTCGGTCAAAGTATTCATAACATCGACCAGCGAATCATTTGGCTGAACCATATAAGTCGATGTTGGGTGTTGTACAGGCCATGTGTATGCGATTCTGGGCACAAATTCCTCTGAATATACATTAGGGCGCATTGGAGTTGCTTCCGGAACTTCCCTTTTTGTATCTACTCGTGTCGCTGTTAACACGTTAGATCGCATCGGTGTTGACGCAGGAATATCAGCAGTTTCATTTTGAACTGAATGGGACTGTAGATAACGAGTAATATTTTCAGCGGTAGTCATTTGCTCATTTGGCAACTGCGGTTTAGCATCGTTATCATGAAGATCGTCAAGTCCCTCCACATTCGCTATAGCCTCGAGCTTAGCTTCAGCCATGCCTAGCTCCTTAATCGTTTTAGCCCGCTCGAATTCAACTCGCTTCTGCTCAAGCTCAACTCGTTTTTGATCCTCTAAATCCATATGCTTAAGTTTGGCCTTAAGTACTGCTGCGTCTGCGGCAGCATCGACACGCTTAGATGCATTGGAAATACGTGACATCTCGGAATGTTTGGACTTAAGAGATAAGCGACTTTTTCGGCTTTCACCAGAAATTCTGGATACTGTTTCCAAACCATTGTCTGTCACTTCTCTTATGCGCTCAGACAGTCGCTTCGCCAATGAGTGATTTTCCCTTTCTATAGCATCAAAATTTTGAAATATTTCTTCCCCATTGCTAACAGAAGGTAAACTACTATAGCGCTCGTACCAGTTGGTCACATCTTCCATAAGAGTACCCACCTTGTCACGCTCCTGCTTCAATGCCACGGCGTCTCGCGATTCGGACATAATTGTTTCTAAGTTGGTCGCGCGCCTGCGCCAGGCCGAAATCGCTCTACGGAAATTTTGCTCATACTGGCCGACTTGCCACTCAGCGTATTTCTGGGTAGGCACCCTTTGTCGCGGGTTAAGTTGCAAATTTTCATCAGGACACCCAGGAAACCCAGAACCTGTATTTACCATGTTTACTTCCTCTTCAGGGCTTAGCTCAGATTTCATAGGAAAAGGGCCATGTATGAAATGGTCAGGTTTTACCTCCCCGTCAGCTATTGTAATCTTACCCTCATAACCATAATGGCTTTGCCAATCGTCACCAGTATACGACATGTTGGTATAAGTAGGGGATTAACCTGAATACAGTTAGAGTGGTCAATACTTATATTAAGACTATGTAAAGTGAGGGGCGAACAATGATATGCAGAAAATAAATTACCTGTTCTGCACCGAAAGCCAGAAATGTTCCAGCAATAAAAAATGCTGGGACTACAAGTGATCACAAAGAATAATTCTATCAATGAAATTAATCAATATCAAATGCTATCAGCTATTTCAATGGTACCGTAAACAAATCCAATTTGACTCAATTAATTCTCTCAGTCAATATCAGCTAGATATGGAATGAAATGTATACTTGAAATTCTAATTATATTTGATTCAATGTCACAGAATTATAGTTCATGTATCGTGCAATAATAATTCAGGAATCAAATTTAAATCACTCAGATCAGTTTCAGAACTTAGACTTAGTATGACAGTGAATGTGGTTGTCTTCCAGCCTACCAATCTACTGTAGCTGTATAACCAAAATTGTCAGTTCAGGGGAGACAACTGCTGTAGGAATTTTACAACCTTCACTGCTGTGGTCCAAGCTCAGTCTAATGGTACCCTGTATGTCTGTGTTCTTCCGTCGACGACCGCATAGGAACCGGGCATACTGATCTTGTTGTTTGATGAGAACATTAAATATCAGGTGCCGCACAGCACGATTGATCACTGTTCCAAATTATCAGTAGACACTGGTGGCCGACATTTGATTTTCTTGAACTGTTACCTGAAACTGCTTATCTAGGTCAACAGGACTGTCTCGCCTTTCAGTCAACAATCGTACAATTGTCATATCCGTCTCTCTGGATATAACTCTACGAAGAGCAGGGCTCGCACATACACCAACCGTTATGGGAAAGTGTTTTACTCTGGCCAGGGGATTTCGCTGTTTTCTGTTATCCTTAACAGAGCGGGGAGTTTTCACTGTGACAGCAGAAATTTCGGCACTGCTGAGTGTCGCAAATCTCGCAAAGGAAGAGGTCAATAGTTTTGTTGTATTACAGAAGCTGGTATATTATTGCACTCATCGTTCCCACAAATCGCCGTGGTAGTAGTACAAAGTATCGTTGCTCCGTGAAAACTACAAAAAACAAATACAAAGTCTATTTAGCTTTCAGATCTAAAATCGGTACATATCAGTGCGTTTACAAATGGCTACAGAGTCCATGAACGTTACGCATACAAACGTCAATTTACACTAAGAAATCATGCATCATGCATTCGATACCAGGCTTCAAGTTAAACAATAAATTGTCCGCATAATACAACATGACAAAGGACATATACTAACCACCTTGGCTTCTCGTAAGGCTCGCAAAAAACATTTATACAGCAACCCACTGGGTCACAAGCCGCCGCTCACAAGCTGTTTTGGCGCAAAAAGGAAGCGATAAAAAAGGCTCCTCCTTCGGTAAGGGAGCTCCAGACAAGGGGGATAACTCTAAAGTACAAATCATTCGTGACAACCATTACATCAGACATTAAACAAGCCGTATACGCGGGAAAGCGAGAGCAGATATTTGGCCCGCCTTCATCTTCATAGCGTTGCTAGTACACAGTCTCGATACCACGCTAGTTAGTTGCTAGACCAATGACGCCATCGTGACAAGGTGCCGTGAGAATACATCCGCCATATTTGAAAATTATTCGCGAAGCCTGTCGTCTTGCTCTGAATTCTGTCATCATTCTGTCGACATCTGTCGAATTTGTGAAGATAATTGCAAATCTCCAAAGAGCTATAACTGTGGAACCTTGAAGTCTACAGACTTGTATCGATTTGTATCGAGAATACTCTGGAATTGTACACAGTTGTCAAACCTTTGGATTGATCCAACTGTTTGAGAGCCATATGAGAAAATGGCGGACATTTGAATGAGGTCGACGTCTGCGGTAAATTCGATCGTAGATATTAGGCAAAGGAAGACGAGTTTTTTTCTTATTGGGCACCATTATTTCAAAATAGGATATGCCTAATGGGGCGCAACGGTGAAAATAAGTGCGCGACCTGGATGTTCAATTACACCGTCAGGAAAATGGATAGACGTACAGCATATCTGTGCGGGAAGAGAGTAGCTATGATATTTAGCTACCAAAAATAAAACACTGATGCAACTGATTGACACATCACTCGAACATGTGCTTGTCATTAGGTTCATCTTGCAAAATCTCTCGCTGTATTCTATATCGTTGTAAATCGTCGAAGTAGCGTACATACTCGCTGAAGACACTGATTTGTTGATTACTGACGTCTGATGAATTTCAGTAATGAGTTTATCGCTGTATCACTCACTCACTGTATCACGCGTTACCCATGGTGTGCGTGAGAAAGAAGAGTGGCGGTCTTGTGTTGACTATAGACAGTTGTATGCTACGATCGTGATGGACAGACGACCTATTCTTCGAATCCAAGATGCCATGGAAGCACATGGTTGATAGTACCTGATCAGGGTGAAACTTACCATCAGGGATATATGAAACCTAGCAGCAGACATCTGAGAGCGTTTATATCACATTGGGGCCTCTATGAATGAATGAGAATGCCATTTAGGCTAACAAACGTTCCCTCCGTCTGACGACGATACAGCTCACCGATCCCCAGTGTACGAGTTGTCACACCGACACTGCTCACCACTTACCAATATACGAGTTGTCTGAGCATTTCTATCATAGCTCCCTAGATTTGTATCTAATACCGCTTATGCCGGTGCTCTGTGGCCGTGTGGTCATGTCATCCAAGTTGCCACATGAACAGGTACAATAAAAGCATACCCGAGATACAACACACATCACGAATCGTTAGATTCTTGGTATGAGCTTTAGAATAGGTTAACCAGGAGACTATACTGTGAAGTCATGTGACTCTGTCAGTATGTCGGCACCTCTTTCCACTTCCCTTATATGCGTTGTAATTTCAATGACACATGAATGAGTGCCTGGGAGTTCTTTGAGATGGCTTCTGTATTCCATACTTAGACGATGGGATTGTATTCAGTTTTCCTTTCGAACAGCATGAGAAAGATGTAAAGGCTGTACTCAAAAGACTAGCAGAGACAGTGAGCCATATCCGCCGACTGATAGGTTTAATCAGGTATTAACCCTACCTGGCCTGGGGGGGGGGGGGGGCCGAAATGGCCCCCTGCCAAACTTTCTGCGCTATCTCCGACAAAAAATGGAGAGCTGAAACTCTTTGACTTTTGAGTTTATCATATTGGGGTCATTTTGAGCCTATTTGCATAATCCCCCAGCAGAGGATCATGGGTAAATTCAAGATGGCGACCACGTGAGGTACCAGAAAAGTTATGTTTTTGTCATATTTCTTCAAAATTTCTGCTTTCCGCAATGAGAAGTGAGCAAAAACTATTTTATTTCACATCACATTAATATTTACTAATTTATCATGGAGTTTTTGCGAAGAAATTGCATAAATAAAAAAATCGGAAAGTCTGACCGAAAAATCTACCAAAAAATGCCGTTTTTGAAAATGACGTCACTGTGACATCATCAAGGCGGCCATCTTGGATTTTTTACATTTTCTGGTAGAGCTTGACCCAAGGGTATAGTGTGGTAAGTTTCAGCCCCCCTAGCTTAAGGGGTGAGAAAAATAATTGGGGGGGGCATGTCGGCCCCCCCCCCAGGCCAGGATAGGTCCCAAAAAGTCCAGGCCAGATAGGGCTAAAGAAGGTACATTCAAACATTTCCAAGGAAAGCTGAACCTATCTATGAGCTACTGAAAGCAACCCAGCTTGGCTACAATTAACAGGAAACGTGAAATAGACTCTTGTCGTAGACAAAACGTCCGTCAGAAGCAGGATCTCCCTCCCTCATGTTCTAGTCTCTGTCCGACTGGACGCATCTAAGATGAGGTGGATTACAGAGCTTGCAGATAATAAACTCACCATCAAGTATAGATCGGGGAAAGGCAATAGCGGTGCAGACGGCCTATACCGCATGCCAATGGACATCACAGAGAAGGTGTTGTATTGTAGCAAACAACTTTCTCTGGATGCCATTAGTGCACTTATAAGTGGTGTAAATGCTCAGACCTTCCCAACGGCTTTTTCAGTACGGGGCTGCGTAAGATGATGACATCTAGATTTACGGAATTCCGAATGAGGAAATTGACAGTGATTAACTCAAACAATCTCAACGAAATTCTTGGAGCTACAGTGTGAGGAAGGGGACGTCATCTAATCGGCTGAAAAGGAAACATTCAGATCGGCAGCTCTGCTGTGACAGTGGAAGTTCGAAATGGTGGACGGTATCCTGTACAGGTTTTTCGGGCCAGCTGAAGAAAGAAGAAAGGAGTTTGTCCTGCCTGGAAGATACAGGCAAATGGTATTCAAAGAACTTCATATAGAAATGGGACACCTCGCAAAGGACCGGACAGTTTGATACGTGATCAATTCTATTGGCCCCAAATGGAAAGTGGCGTTGAGCATTTCATCAACCAGTGTGCTCGTGAAAAGAGCAAATGACCAGCAGTGCCAACGAGCGCATCAATACAGAACATTTAAGGTACTACACAATTTGAGGTGTCACTGGATTTCCTTTATTTGGACATGTGTAAAAGAGAGCACGAATACATCCTTGTAATTATGGACTACTTTAAGAGATTCGTGGAAGCCTACACAGCAAAAGACAAGAGTTTGAAGACAACGGCAACCGCCCTCCTCAATGACTACATTCTTCGGTTCAGCTTCCAAAGTAGAATGCATCTTGACCAGGTCGGAGAATTTGAAAATAATCTCTTCCGTCAACTCGAACACCACTGTGATAACGTTACAACATGGCTCTCTTAGGAATGCTGAGAGGAACAACCAGATGATGACGAGTCTGAAGTCGGCGATACATATATTCAAATAGGATGTCTCAGGAGGGTACGGAAGTCCCATATGCGACTTACGTACGACGCAGCAGGAAGAATGCAGGAATATCCAAATTCCTTGTACATTTGTTGTGATAAACCTGTATATGTACCAAACGCATCTGGTTGTGTCCTTAGTTAGCCGATAGGGCATTACCCAGAGTTAACTGCTATGAACTCGAATCATCACTTTAGTAGTTTGACCAACTGCATCATTATACGTCACTGACACTCTAGTTTTATTGTTTATTGAATTATCGGTATCAACCCGGTTTTCACATAATGAGCTTCTGTGAATCACTCTAGCGATCTTTGTAGAACATAATATGATGCCTTATGGTGGATGATTGCAGTAAATGTGGCCACGACAGAGCACCACTTGACTGGCCAGGAAGTGAATAGAATACTCAAGTTTTCTCCAGTTCTGTATAGTATTATGAGGAATGTTAGGAAGACATTTTCAGAGGCGGGGTGAGTGCAACAGGGTGCTTGCATAGTCTGGTTTGAGTCCATGTTCGATTTAGGAATTACTGGTGACGTCAAGATAATAACAATAACGACCGTCGGAACACTTCACCTGGTGATGAATGTAACTGAATAAGTTCCTATTTGCAAGTATGTCAGTGTCCTTAATGTCTGTTATTCAATCAATAAGAACTTTTATTGATTTGGTATGTATCGATTTGTGTAGCTTTGTGAGAAGAAATTGTATTTTGTCACCAAAGGTAGCTTTGAAGCAACTGATTGTGACGTCACGCGAACATGTGCTTTTCGGTAAGCTTGCCTTGTAAAATCTCTCGGTTCGTTGCAAACCATCGAAATGGCGTGGATACTCGTCGTAGACACCGATGTGTTAATTACTGATGTCTGATAAACTTCAATAATGAATTTTTTAATATAATTCTATGTAACTCTCAGTACACGAACTGTATGGTGGACAAAACAAACATTATGAAGTAGATTTCAACACATTTTGCAATTGATAACTGGTCCGAGTACTGCTGGTTCGTCTGATTACGCTGTATTATACATTTCCATGTTTCTTTAATGTCGTTAAATGTAAACGGAGTCTATGGAAGACGAGTTGTCACACACACCTTACTCCATGTAACATTTCCATGTTTTTAATGTTGCTAAGAGCATATGAGATCTATGGAAGGCCAGTTATAACAGTGTAAGTGCAAACGAATCCTATGGGCGACAAGTTGATACACTTGCCTTATTTTATAGAACTTTTGTGTGTTATTTAACTTGCGCCCAGTATGAAGAAAGACGAGTAATGCACGTTTTATACTTTATATCACTTTTATTCTTTCTTAAAAACCGTTGCATGCACACGTTATGAGCGGTAATCACCAGTAATAACATACACGAGAAATAGTCATGATCCTGCTGCATCATACTATTAGACTTTATTAACATGTGTTCTAACGTGTAATATGCAGTGAATGTGTAAAATCAATACTGAAGCATAATTGTAACATCATGCCAAATTCAGTACTTGATGAAAAGAAACCTCATGCTCATTGGTAGCGATCATAGGCACACGCGCCAACAAGCTGAGTCTGTCGAATGTCGACTTCACCTGGCGATGATTGCAACTCATTCTAACCTTCTGTGTTGTGCGTGTCGTGTGCAAATACATGTTGTAAATAGGGTAAACTTTCACGTAGCAACAGGTTTTGCAAGAATACAAAATACTGCCTCGTGAAACAGCTCATCACGGTTGAGGGAGAGTGCGTTTACCTCCCCCCGCAATAACACAGTAACATTCTTTCCGTGATACACTGAATGAGCGCAAAGGCACTCGATATCTGAACATTCCATTTCCAGCCCTAAACTGCCCGCTTGTCTGTATGAGAAAAGATATATAATATTACTTCGTTCTTCTTAGCCCTTCGCCCACAAATGCAGACAAACGCGAGCCTGCTCGTGTTGGAAATGTCACTGTCCCGGTACTGTATCCATGGCAAGCACGTGACATGTAGGTCAACTTCTATACACGCTGGGGAATACCACCTCCAGCTCATTAGTTCTCATATTTCTGTGGTAAATCTTGGCCAAGAAATATGTATAAAAAATCAATAAAATATTTTATTTATCTGCACTGAAAGAATCACTGAGTTGTTTTGCACGATATAGTTTTATGGCAAGCCAGGCAACACTGCTTGTATTTGCGGCGGGGGTAAAATGTACCAGCCGCGCTCAGAGAGAATCAGTTTTGCGCATTTGTTCATTATTTCTACATTCAAATATATCTCCTGGTTAGAATTGGATTCAAAACCTTCGTATCGGCATTTGTTGTGTAATAATTTACCGCTGGGACGTCTTTCATCCCTCGTCAAAACCCCTCGATTGCCCTCGATTGCTGCGCAATCTCGGGGTTTTGACTCGGGATGAAAGACGTCCCAGCGGTAAATTATTACACAACAAATACCTCTATGTCGGTTGTGAACCCTTAATTAAATGCCTATTTTCAGACATGTATTCTGCATCTGAAACCTTCTGTGTTGGTGTGTGTCATTAAATCATGCCTCCAACTTGGTGTGCGTCTTCTAGCGTTAGTCCTAAGCCCGGTTACATTTGTTTCAAAATATCGCGCATGTCGGTTTATTCTTTTTGTGTATCTAGACGCAGAATGGTTATATCCCCAAATTACTTTTAACCCAATCTATAATCTCTATTCAGACGAGTATGAAATCAAGAAAATGATACCAATGTGTTTAAACTTGAGTTTCTCAGGCTACCCCAGCTATTCTGGCGCGAAAACCTTTTTTGTTCATTGTGTATGGATTAAAAGATAAAACCCTGTCATATTCCAGGTGTATCAGGACGGTGCGAGGCTGACAGAAACAACGCAGATGCCACAGAGAAGCATGTAATGCGTCTTTTATTTGTTTGTTACAAAAAGCATGTCACCACCTGGGTTTAAAAATATAAGTGGGTATGCTAACTGCATTGGACAACAAGTTGTCAAGTAAAGAATGTCGAAATCCCTCGTTGAGCATGTGGGAGAGAAATCCATCATCATTTGAGCAGACACGAAGTGATATTGAAAACAATTTGTCAAAGATCCAAAGCAAATATTTTATGTTTCATTTCAGCGAAACTATTGATAGATGACATCAAACGGAGCAACGGACTATGCGTAGTAGGAATCCCAGGGCAACGTCTCAACCTTTTATATTAAGGACAAAATTTATCCTGGTTTGACCTAATAAACGACGAAATGGCATTCTACTGTCATAAACAGACATCAACAGAGAGTGTAACTTCGATATATACATATTACGATTAGATTTTTCTGTAGCTGTGAGTTATATCACTGTTTCAAAAAAAAAAAAAAAAAAAAAGGATTACGCCACAACATTTGAGCAATATTTATCCTGAGCCAGTCGGTATCCGAGGGAATATGCATTTGCCTTATCGGTCCGTTATAGGCTCGGAACACTGGATGCTGTGTGTTCGAATCGTCATTGGGTTTACCGGAGTAACAGTAATGTATGCGCGTCAGGAAATCGCCCCAAAGCAGTGTGATTTCAGTGGATAATTGAGAAGCAAACTTTCTCCAAGCACCTGACTCTTCAACTCGTTATATCCTGTCGTACATGAGAGCCCAATAGAGAGAACTGCGTCTAAGAGGATGAGAATAGCTCATACCAGACAGACATTTGCAATTGCACGAATTCTTTATCTCATGTAACGTGCAGTATTTATGAAAGGACCGCCACTGTATGTACGCAGTTGATATCTTGCTAACGTTTTTTGAAATCATCACTGACATTGGAATGTACAGATATTAAAGGTAAGTGTTACGATGGATGTGAACAATTATCACGCATACTTTATTTTTAGATTTATTTTGTTTCGGAGGTCAGTTTGTCCTTGTCATTTCAAGATGTAAATTCCTGAGACTGGTTAACACAGAAAGTTATGTACATGTATGTGTACAGTATGGTGTTCCATTTGGGCCAAGTGTTCGTCGCGCGTCGTCTTTCAAAAAGCGACGCGCGACGGGAAAGTCGCCTTTTGCGTCGTGCGTCGAGTTTTACAATGTTAAGAGATAGGAAGGACAGTCGCGTCATGTATTGAAAGGCGACGTCGTCTTACGCTTCACGCGTCGCACGGCCAATTTTCCATGTTAAAGATAGGAATGAAAATCGACGTCGTCTTTTCGAAACGCGACGTCGCGTTTTGCGTTTCGCGTCGCTATTTTGAAAGACGACGCGCGACGCACATTTGGATCAAATAAAACAACATAGTACAGAGGATCCCATTTATACCACGCATCTTTCTGCAGTTTTAACGACTTGCATCCTCCTGTCCAGGCTTTCATATACCCACTTGCGTCTTTTCATTGTGAGAACTATGTACATGGTCAATATACATATTCATAAAAGGCTTATTTCACAAGAATTATAAGAATGTGAATATATTGGCTGTGCGATCGATAACTATGAATGCATGACTTCAAACAATGAGTCTCCATTTTCAAACGTTTATATTTCGAGAAATTCACAAAGGAGGTGTTCGGTTTGACTGTATTTTCTTCCTTAGTGTGTTGCGTTTATAAACCGAAAATATAATTTCGTCGTGTTTACTTCAAAAGTTATTAGCTTGAGAGAGGAAATACTGAATTTTTGTATTCTGACTTTTCAACGACAAGACATTTATCAAAAAAATATTACGAGTTTTAGAAAATAGGCATTTGTTTGTTTTTGCAATTTTTGGTATTATTCCTAGAGGGAATTCCCTTCATATGCAAAATATGACACCTTTAACCAAAACGAGTCTTAGATATCCATATTCGGTGGGTTTGATCCTAAATGATACTGAAAAATCGTTTTGGTTAAAGGTGTCATATTTTCTTAATATAGAAATATATGAAAACGATTGGAATGCTCTGTAGGGGTGAAGTTCACCGCCATTCCGAACATGATTACTGCAAACAAAAATTGTAACTGCTTCGTGGTCGAATGGTTAGAGTGTTGGACTAAAAATCAAAGAAACGTCAACTGTTGGGTTCGAAACTCCAAGTCATAAATTCTTTTGTTTTCATTTTTATCTTTTTTTTCCATCTTGATTTTGGATTTTAAAGTGCAATAGTGACGTGAAATGAAGACAACGAACCGCTATCGCAATTAATCGCTTATGTTAATATAATTCGTGACTATAGAGTTGCACGCACACACAGCCACACCATGCAGTTGATCAATAGTTGAATATTGTGACGATCCAATAGAGCAAAAAATAATTGTTAAACATATATTTAACTTCCACACAAGAGTATTTCGTCTCAGGGCAACGGGAAGATAAAAATTGTAACTATGAATGGAAAAGTTATAATGTAAAAGATTTCCAATATGAAGGCCTGCTTGGCCAAAAATGGAAAATTCCTGATTCACAGCAGTTACAGCTGTTCTTCAATGTTTCGTCACTACAATATGGCTATATACATTTCCCATTTTTCCGTTGATGTAGGTGTCCCGTTTTGTAACTTAAACATATTCTCTTTTTATTGAGGAAATGATCCTCAAAAAGTGGTGACGCATGCTTTCCCAAGTGATCATGCTTGTGCCAATATGTTTTTTTTTGCAGTTACTTCCGTATTTATTGTTCGCAGAACTTTTGACAGAGAGTTGTCAGTTTTTGAGTAGGTGTATATATTAATATAACTGACTATTGCTCGTAAATAGTTGAATCGTTCATGAAAATATATATGGTAACTGTATGAGAATATGAACCAAAACTTCCCATTAGACTGGCCTCGTTGGGCTGATGAAGAATTGGGGAATACCTGAGCATTACGTCACAATATACCGGCCTGCTCAGAGCGAGACAATAGAGCAGCAAAGAGCGTCGCTGAAGGGAAAAATATCCATCTAAAGCGAACACCTCCTTTCCTCCTGGCCTGGGAAGGGGGTTGGGGGGCACTATCTCCGGAACGACAAAAAATTGAGAGCTGTAACTTTGTAGATTATCATATTAGGGTCATTTTGAGCCTATTTGCCTGCCCCCGAGCAGAGGATCATGGGTAAATTCAAAATGGCGGCCATGAGGAATACCAGAAAAGTGATGTTTTCGTCAGTTTTCTTCAATTTTTTTTCCTTTCTGTATGGAAAAGTGGGTAAAACAGATTTTATTTCATATCTGATTATTATTTGCTAATTTATCTTGCAGTTTTTCTCGAGGAAAACCGAAAAATAAAAAAACTGAAAATTCGGACGGAAAAATCGTCCAAAAATGCTGTTTTTGAAAATGACGTCACTGTGACGTCATCATATCGGCCATCTTTTTTTTACATATTCTTGTAGAGCCTGACCCAAGGATATAGTGTGGTAAGTTTCAGCCCTCTAGCCTTTGCGATAGCGAAAATATGTAGGGGGGCACTTCGTTACAAGCTCTACAAGAAATATACTCCAAGATGGCTGCCAAGATTCGGACACTTTTTTTGGTCCGATTTTCCGAATTTTTATATTGTTCGATATTTTCTCTCAAAAACTAATTTATTCAACAGAGAATAATAAGGTTTGGCAAAATAAATATTTTTTTTACCATTTTAGGAAAGAAAATGCGAAAATATGGACAGAAAATACCGAAAACACGATTCTCTAAAGACACATCATGGCCGCCATTTTGAATTTTTCGATGAACATTTGCATGTAGTATATGATGTCATCAGTCTCAAAACATCGTCAATAAGATTCGTGGAACAGTAAGAAAGTTTCACCCAGTCTCTTGTTATTTCGTTCCGGATCTGCTGTGAAAAGTTTGGTAGGAGGAGGGATGGTCATAATGGCCATTTAGGGTTAACCCTATCTGGCCTGGGCTTTTTCGGACCTTGGCCCCCCCCCCCCCTAATTAGGTTTCTTACCCCTTGAGCTAGCGGGCTGAAACTTACCACACGATACTCTTGGGTCAAGCCCTATGAGAAAATATAAAACAATCCAAGATGGCCGCTTTGATGAAGTCACAGTCACGTCATTTTCAAAAACGACATTTTTTGGTCGATTTTTTGGTCAGATTTTTCGAATTTTTTATTTATGCAATTTCTCCTCAAAAACTGCATGATACATTAGTAAATATTAATGTGATGGGAAATAAAATACTTTTTGCTCACTTTCAATCGCGAAAAAACAGAAATTTTGAAGAAAACTGATGAAAACATCATTTTTCTGGTACCCCAGGTGGCCGCCATCTTGAATTTACCCATGATTCTCTACCCGGGTGATTATGCAAATGGGCTCAAAATGACCCTAATATGATAAACTATAAAGTCACGGAATGTCAGCTCTCAATTTTTTGTCCGTCCGGAGATAGCACAGAAAGTTTGGTAGGGGGCCATTTTGCCCCCCTCCCCACCCCTCCCAGACCTGGTAGGGCTAAAGTAAAAGAAAATATCAAATCTAGTTAACTAGAATTTTCTAATCTTTATATACCGGTATGAGAAATATTTTGGCCAACTTGCTGGATTGCGGATAGATTCAATCCTTGAGCTTGATATTGTATATATGGCGGTCTTTCGACTATTGAATCACGTTACTGTACATACGTTCATCTATGTAAACTGCTTGTGCAATTCTAGTCCTGTTTGCGATACAGGATGCAATGCCCTCGGATATCGCAAATATTTGAAAATATCTTTGTGCATCATATCTGTATTTGAATTGCCATGAATTTCAAGTTTACTTCTGACTCATGAATTATACAACCAAGAATATGTATAACAACAATGAAACTGGAGAAGTTTTTTTCACCAAACTTTATATGAACGATGTCCTAGCTTTGGATAATACGTAGGTGACACCGTGGAGGTTATATCTCCCCTCTTCACGAGAAAGGCCACCGAAATTCCAATACAGGAGTAACGACCGCTACAACGTAAGCAACTCATGGAGAAGGGGAGATAATTCCAACACCTTCACGGACAGGAGGGACAACACTCGGAGCCACACCTGGAGAGATAATTCCGTGTGGCTCAGCAGGCCGGATAGAGATGAATACTACCATAATGACTATCGCCGTGATGCCAGCTCCTGGCACAGCTCTGCTCCCCATCAATACAGTAGGTACTGAGTCGTGAACCTTGGTATGCAGTCCATCGTTACCAATTATGCAAACTGACAAACCGTATACAGACCATCAACAGACCCTGAAACTTACTGCTACAAACACTCTAGTGCTGATCATTTTGTGCTATCTTGCGTCATAATTATGGTGCTTACATACAAAATCTGCGAGACAGAAACTCTAAACATTTGTTCATGGAACATTAATGGAATCTCATATAAACTGCATGGAGTCAAGC
This sequence comes from Hanleya hanleyi, assembly GCA_036873755.1. NCBI lineage: Eukaryota > Metazoa > Mollusca > Polyplacophora > Lepidopleurida > Hanleyidae > Hanleya > Hanleya hanleyi. Next base: position 25,760 of record JAVTVY010001051.1, read on the forward strand.
AACAGAAACTGCACAATCAAGTTGTGCTAGATAAGTTAGCCAAGTTTGATATTATAGATCTAGTCGAAACCCACGCTAATGGGGATAGCGATATATCCATTCCCAATTTTACGTCTAAAGGCAGAATTAACCGACCAAGACAAAGGAGGGCAAGCAGGGACTCCGGAGGTATTGACCTTCTTGTTCGTGAAACCATTGCCGATGGCATCACTCCGATCAATACAAACTGCGAAGCTACCATATGGGCCAAAATTGACAAACAATTCTTTGGGCTTGCCAGTGACATTTACATGTGTGTGTCATACATCCCCCCAGACAACTCGTCATATGGTAAGGAACATAGTGTCCGATTATTTGAAGAACTTGAATCTGAAACAGTATTTTTCTCCGCTAAAGGCCAAGTATTACTATGTGGGGATTTAAATGCTCGTACTGGTGATTTATTGGACTTTATTGATGATGACTTTAATAATGACCAACAATATGTCCCCTTACCGTCATACTATATAGCAGACAATTCCCATAAAAGAAACTCAATGGATGGCATAGTTAAGCCCATGGGTAGAAAACTAATTGATCTTTGTATCTCTAATAGTTGTAGAATTTTGAATGGAAGGTCATATAGTGATCTCTTTGGAGATTATACATGTGTGAACAATCGTGGTGCTAGTGTGGTAGATTACTTTGTCACCACAGTTGATTTGTTTCCCAATATGATAGTTCATCCCCTAATGGCTGAATTCTCTGATCACAAAATTATCTCTACTGTAATTAAAACTGGTCTTTGGCGGTATAAGGACAAGAACATCAAATCTGTTAAGGCATTTCCGCCCCCACCAAAATATGCCTGGGACTCGGCACAGAAAAATAGCTTCATTGAAGATCTGATGAATACTCTGCCTGACATAGAAACAGTACTCTCTGAAGAAATGAACACTAAAGATCCTGATGTTAATAAATGTGTTAATGTATTTCACAAGGTTGCAATGCTAGCTGCTGACAATAATCTAGAAAAAAAACAAAGGGTATACATAAAGCTAAGTCTAGACCCAGTAAGCCCTGGTATAGTAAGGAATGTGATCAGCTATGTAAACAGATGAACAGACTCAATGATGCTCTTAACAGGTGCCCGATGAACCCACACTTTAAATCCGAGTATTTTAGCAAACAAAAAGAATATAAAAATAAAACTAAGCAAGCCAGAAATGGATTTAGATCGAAGTTATTACATGAACTTAACATGGCCTGTGAGAATGACTCCTCTATAGCTTGGGAAATACTAAAAAAATTAAAAGATGAAAATTCGAATGACCAGGATACAATCAAAGTAGAGTTGGGTGAATGGGTAGATCACTTTAGCCATCTACATAAAGATGAGAATGACTTGGTAAGTGAGGACCGTAAATGACAGGTGAAATCTGAACTGTGCAAACTTGAACAATCCCTTAAGCATGCACAAAATATACATGTACAGCCATCTGATCTGAATGCAGAGATCACAGAGAATGAGATTGTAGAGGCTGCAAAGAAATTAAAAAACAGTAAGTCGAGTGGATTAGACAGTATATCCAATGAAATGATCAAAGCCATTATTCCACACTGCTGCAAAACATTAACTAACCTTTTTAATCTTATATTTAGTACCGGTAAATTCCCCCAAATGTGGTCTGAAGGGATCATTGTCCCCATACACAAGGGAGGTAATAAATGTGATGTAAATCAATACAGGGGCATCACTCTCACAAGCTGCCTTGGTAAGCTCTATACCCAAATTCTCACGAATTGATAGAAAATGTGGATCTCATTGATATTTGGAGAGAACTTAATCCAAACAAGCGCGCTTTTACATGGAGGAAAAACAATGATACGCAATCTAGAATTGATTTTTGGCTCATCCCTCCTAGTCTTAGATCTCTAACGAAATCGGTAGAAATCAGACCTAGCATTAAAACAGACCATAAACTTATATTTTTAGAAGTAGCGCTTACTGGGAGCAGATTCAGTCCAAATTTTTGGAAATTTAATGACCAGTTGTTGGAAGATCCAATTTATTGTGACCGTGTAAAGGAATTTCTGCAAGCCATGAATGACCTCACTAACTGGGAACCAATAAAACGTTGGGAGTGGATTAAATTCAGGATAATGAATATTTCTATTGAATTTTCGAAACAAAAGGCGAAAGAAAAAACCAAAAGGCTAAAACAGTTGGAGAAAAATTTGACCATTTTGGACAGACAGTTAGAGGATTCATTTTCAAAAGAACTCCTAAACGAGTTTGATGACGTTCAGAGAAAATTAGACCAGATCTATGAAGAAAAGGCACGTGGCGCCGGGATCAGAGCGAAAGTCAGATGGGCCGAAGAAGGAGAAAAGAGTACTAAATATTTTTTCAATTTAGAACGGAAGCGTGCCTCAAAAAAACACATAACAAAACTAATTGACAACGGCAATAATGAAATAACACATCCACCAGATATCATGGATTATTTGTATAACTTTTATTCAAATCTTTATAATACGAGCCATTCAAATGATTACAATGCTGACAGAGAATTTCAGATTTCATTTAATGATATAGAAATAGAAAAGCTTTCAATCAGACCAAGACAAATACTTTCTCGAAAGACCTATTACAGAAGATGAAATTGAAGCAATCGTAAAGGATCTTAAACCAGGCAAGTCCCCTGGCTGTGATGGCTTAACAAATTCATTTTTCCAAAAATTCTGGCCTGAATTAAAACAATTTTATATTGAAACTATTCACTCGACTTTATCTATTGGAGAGCTCAGCCATTCTCAAAAAAAGAGGAGTAATTACACTAATTGAAAAACCAGATAAAGACTTGACGAATATTAGAAACTGGAGACCGATCACTCTGTTGAACACGGACTATAAAATTCTAGCAAAAGCCATAGCACACAGAATTAAATCTGTACTTTATTACATTATCCACGAAACTCAAACAGGATATGTTCCCGGCCGCTATATTGGTGAAAATGTTCGTTTTCTGCTGGATGTATTGGAGACTTACGAGGAGGAAGGTTATCTTCTTTTCCTGGATTTTGAGAAAGCCTTTGATTCCATCGAACATTCGTATGTATTCAACACTATGAAAGCCTTTAACTTTGGGGAAAATATAATAAAGTGGATTGGAACACTGTATAAAAACACCAACAGTTGTATTGTAAATAAAGGGTCTTCCACTGGCTGGTTCACCAATCAACGAGGTGTTCGTCAAGGCTGCCCGTTGTCTCCGTATATATTCATAATTTGTTCCGAATTAATAAATTACAAAATTAGACAATCCAAGGATATTACCGGTCTAAAATTTGCTAATGGTAAGGAAGTAAAGGGAATATCTTTTGCAGATGACACCACGCATACACTAGGGAATACAAACTCTGTTGAGGCATGTCTTTCGCTGTATAGAAATCTGAAAACCATTAGTGGTCTGAAAATAAATATAGAGAAGTCATTTCTTGCAAACATTAATAAAAAATCCAAGTTTTCTTCTAATAGCACCAAACTCAAAATAATTAATGAAGGTGTCAAATCACTGGGTATAAAGCTAAGCAAAAATTATGATAAACTGCAAAAAGAGAATCTTGAACCGAACATAGGGAAAATGAAGCAAAGATTTAACATCTGGACTGGGAGAGGGTTAACGCCTCTTGGTAAAATTTTACTCTCAAAATCTGAAGGTATATCTCGTTTAGTATATCAAGCTATAGTGTTATACCTATTAATGACAGTTATATAAGAACTGTAAACAAGGAACTATTTAGTTTCATCTGGGGATATGGCAGAGAAAAGGTCAAACGTAGGATAATGATAAATAATGAATGCTTTGGGGGATTGAATGCTCCAGACTTCCCTTTAATGAACAAAGCCATAAAATTAGTATGGTTAAAAAGGTTCTTCTCTGACGAGGATGGCTTCTGGAAAATCATACCTGCAACTATTTTCAATAAACTTGGTGGATTAGAGTTTTTATTACAATGCAATTTTAACTCCAAGAAACTCAATGAATCTGTTCCGTTATTTTATCAGCAAGTCATTGACTCTTGGAAAGAACTGTATAGTACTGAGTGTGGAATTTTTCAGCAGATTATCTGGAATAACCAGGATATATTATATTCAGGAAAGTCCTTATTTTACGGCAATTGGTTTGATGTGGGTATTGTTCATGTGCAAGATCTGATGGACAATAATGGTAATTTTATGGATTTTAAGAGTGTTTGTGCTAAATACAGCCTAACTTTGAATTACGATAATTATAAATTATGGAGAGTATTAGAGAAATCTTGTTTCACTGCTATCCAGAATAAAATACCATGTGTTAAAGAAAGTTTGCCAAAAAAATTTGACATACCCTTCATAGATGATATTATTATATCCCATCACAAGGTTTGTTGTAAATTGTTTTATCGTGCATTAGTTTTGAAGCACGCACTGCGCAAAACCATTCATCCTGGAGACCTGGACGTTGACCAACATCTTATTTGGAAACTTCCCTATGAAACTAAAGTGGAAAACAAAGTTAAGATATTACAATTCAAAATCCTTCATTCAATCTATCCCTCCGACAGTTATTTATTTAAATTAAAGGTGATGTCATCTCCGAACTGTGCCAATTGTGGAAATATTGACGTACTCGAGCATAATCTTGTTCATTGTGAGGTTAAAAAGAAGTTTTGGAAGTTTTTTAACGAATGGATCAAACAGATCGTCGATCACACACTGGATCTCTCGGACGCTAATATTTTGTTCGGAATCTTCAGTAAAACTTATCCTCAAGACGAAGTCAAATTACTCAACTTTTGTATTTTGTATGCTAAGTATTATTTGTACTCCTGTCATGTTAACAGATCACCGGTATATTTCATAAATTTTCTCTCCTTCTTACAACCCACTATTTTAATTTTTAGAAAAAGTAGACTATTGAACCATAAGTTCCTTGATGAGCTATAATTTGTTAGCGAACCCATTTTGTACATATTCGTAACTATTATATTGTCCGCCATAATCAACAGAATATACTTAGTCTTGTATGGTACTTGATCTTGTCGAACTATCATAGTATAATAATTCACAGACGAGAAAATAATTTATCATTACATGTATTAGAAAACCAGTTATATTAAAAACCAGAGGAATGTTTACATATCTTCACTTCCACGTGGTGTCTACACGTGTTCACTGTTTACGATATGTCTCATTAATATTCATTAAACAGAGTAAACTGTGTCTATTGGTGCTTTAAACAATGTCAGTTTAGGATATTTGGAGCCTTTTGTGGTTCACCCCGTGCATCTTAGTTACTTTGTTAATACAATTGAGTACAAATGTAACCTTTCTCCAGACGCAATGTTCTGACGCGGCTTTTGTGAAATTACGTCGGTATGCATCCGATACATTTGTCCCTGATATTTTAAAGATGTATATCTAAAGATGTTCTTTTTAACGTCTAACGGTCATCTTTCTTAGTATATTTTGTTTTTTTTATAATTTTTCCTTATCTGTCCTTGTCATGCAGTATCTAATCCTCATTTCCCTTTTTATTACAATGATTACTGTCCATGTCGTGTCTTTGTCAATCGTGTCAAAAATATACTAAATTTATATAGATGGTATATAGGGTTTTCACTCGGCCATGGACGGCTTGGAGAATTATCTTTTATGTGATATATTGCTGCATTATCTGTGTATCCGAGGCTACTGTCAAATGCCTTTCTGCCTTAGCCACGCTTCAAATTCCATATTAATATTCATTGTTGGCACGTGTCAATAATCGGCGCTCGATGGGTCAATTTATCAGAATAATATGGTAACATTGTTCTTTTATATTTTTCACGCCAGAATGTTAATCTGGTACAAGTTATTCAAACTGATTAGGAATGTACTGACAAATGTCATTCTTTTAACCACGCCCCATTGTTCATATTGATATTGGTCCTTGCTGGAACGTGTCAGAATCGGTCACAAATTTATTTTTAAATCAATCAGAATGCAGGAACTTTAACCTGGCAATTTGTATTGGAATAACGTACGGAACGATTGTTAGTAAAATTATTACGTTCTGGCTATATCATATGCAGTGTTTTATTACAGTATCAACACTATAATATCTTCGCCCCATATTCCATGGCCACGTGGAACTGTAGGGGTTGTTTGTAAAACCGTGGCTGTACCATCCGGTAATAAATGCCCAGTGGTTTGTCCAGGGCTTAACTGCAAAAAAAAAAAAAAAAAAAAAAAAAAACAAACCCGCCCACTGACATTTACAACGGGAGAAAGGTGGGTAGCGTACACGTGACCAAAAAGCATATCTTTTGGCCCCGCCCATTGACAAATTGACGAGACAACTGCAAATGGGAAGCTGTAGATTTCTAGCCCCGCCCATTTATTCGCCATTGATGACTTGGAATGATATATTTGAGAAATACACGGCGGGTCAATGCAAAATAAACTGAAAGGTTCAAAATATGTGCTTAATATTAGTTTAAAATGTTAATTATCAGCTGAAATTATACAAGTTTTAATCTGTGAAGAAATTACACGGACGAACGATTGCCTTTCTCCCAGTTAATGAATTTCATTTATTATGACGCAACTCTTGGGTATTTAGTGCATGACAAACGCAAAACAGTTCCATTGCTTAGTACCATAAAGCTTTTAGAGTTCTTTTCGGTAAGATTTATTTCTGATTGTCTCTTTAATGCGATTTTAGGAATGTTGTTCAGTATTTTGTACCGGGTTAACCCCAAAGTATTATTTCATTTTATCAAAATATTGCAAGGGGATGGATAAATTGTAGACGATGTAATGTCATCGCGTCTAAGTGAATGACTTGTATTGGAAGGTTAACAGACTGAATTTCCAATCAAATGTATTTGATGTATTGTGGGGGGGGGGTGATTGACAGTTCTGGAAATTCTACAGGCTGTGTTTGATGACTGTGTTAGATCAAATGTTATAATGCTCTGACATTGACACCGCGAGAACGGGTTAAGCTTACATGCAAGCAGTAGTTTATTAGCCCCGCCTATTTACTCTGTATTAACGACTTGAAATGATATATTTGCAAAATATTTCATTTAAACAGAAATTCAAAATGTTGATCAGTATTTTGTACCGCGATGCACCATGCAAACTGGCTAACCTCAAAGAATTATTTTATTGTATCAACATGTTGCAAGGGGATGGATAAATTGCAAACGGTATAATGTCGCGTCCAATGAATGGTTTGTGTTTACGGAGTGAATTCCGATCAGATGTATTGGGGGGTGATTGAAAGCTCTGTTAATTTCACGAGCGTAGTTTGATGAATGTTTGGACATAACTGTTATGTTGCTCCGCCCACTCACGAGCTGAGTTTGATGAATGTTTGGACTCCACTGTTATTTCTTGCCCCGCCCACTGAAATTGGCAATGGGACAATCTCACAAGTATATTTTACTAGCCCCGCCCATTCAGTCGAAATTGACAACCAAAAAGGCGATGGTATTTTTGAGAAATTTGTTTTGCTGTTTTGTGTGAATGATTGAACGGTTTCTGTGTTGGTCTGGTTGTTGTCAAATTCAGCTCAGTGGGCTCCTAATGTAGATATATTAGTTTACTGTTTGCATTTGCTAATATTGTGATTTCATTTTCGAATCACACGACTGTGTGGTCAAATTGTTCGTTTGAAATACAGATTGAATCGTCGTGAATAATTTGGCACTTTTCTTTTGAGGAAGCCATCTTACTTGAAGAGGAAAACCGTTTTGGTCCGACTATAGGATAGCCATTTTTGAGCCTAGTATTTTTACTTCAATATCTTTTTATTTTATTTTTAGTAGTAGTTTAATATTTCATGAAATTTACTTCGTTTAATGTTAGGGGGTTAAGGGACAAGGACAAGCGCCGCCAGGTATTCCTTTATTTGAAAAAAATCAAATCAGATATATGTTTTTTACAGGAAACACACAGTGTCAAAACGGATGAAAAGTTTTGGTCTAATGAATGGGGCAGTAAAATAGAATTTTCTCACGGCTGTAGTAGAAGCAAAGGCTTTGCAGTGATTGTCCAAGATAAAAATATAAGATTGAATAAAATATCTACAGACCCAGAGGGCAGATATATAATAGCGGAAATAGAAAAAAACCAAGAACATTTCACTGTTGTGAACATTTATGCTCCGAACTCAACTGCTGATCGTCGAACTTTCTTGGATAACCTCTATACGAACTTATTCGCAAATTTCAACTGTCAAAATTTACTCCTAGGCGGTGATTTTAACACTGTCATAAATCCGATTTTAGACAGAAAGAGTCCTGTGGACATAATAAACACTCTTGCAAGCGTTCAAACTTGCCCAAAATTACATGACATTATGAAGGACTTAAACCTGGTTGACTCTTGGCGCCACAAGCACCCTCAAAAAAGGCATTTACATGGAAAAGAAACAATGACACCCAATCAAGAATAGACATGTGGATGATTTATAAAAACTTGACGAATGTTTTGTCAGAATCCGAAATAATTCCAGGCTTACGATCAGATCATAAAATAATAAATATCCGACTTGAATCTCAATATAAAAAATTTAAACCTAACTTTTGGAAATTTAATAATGCATTGTTACAAGACGAAGAATATATACAGTCTATAGAAAAGCTTTGTGACGACATTAAACAAGAGTGCGAAAATTGGAATCCCTGTTTGAGGTGGGATTGGTTAAAGTTCAAAGTTATGGAATTGAGTATAGACACTTCAAAAAGGAATTTGAAAAATGCATTAAAGCACGAAAATGAGCTAATTAAATCTCTCTCCATAATAGACAGTCGTTTAATAGATGAACCCGACAACCGCCAACTTGATAGAATATGCCCAAACAAAAACAGAACTTGAACAAATTTATGAGAAAAAGGCCAAGGGCTCCTTTATCCGCTCAAAAGATGGCTTGAAAAGGGAGAGAAAAGCTCCAGATATTTCTATAACTTAGAAAAAACAAAAAACACAAAGAATCATATCACTCAACTGATAAAAACAGATGGGCTTGAAATAACAGAAGAAGCAGATATTCTAAATGAATTGGAATCATATTATTCAAAATTATACCAGTCAAAATTGCAGAACTCTCCTGGTGGCGTAGAAGATTTTCATACAGCCTTCCCAAATTCAGTACCAACGCTTCCCGAAGAAGATCGTGACTACTTAGAATCTCCTATCACAGAACTTGAATTTCAAGAAGCTTTATTTGGTATGCAGCTAAACAAATCGCCAGGTTGTGACGGGTTATGTGTGAAGTTTTTCAGAAAATTTTGGAATAAAATAAAGATAATGTTCATTTCGTCCGCTCAGGAATCATTACAATCGGAAACACTTAGTGTATCCCAGAGAAGAGGGATAATCTCACTCATTGAAAAACCCGGAAGAGATTTGAAATATTTAAAAAACTGGCGGCCGATATCGCTTTTGAACGTGGATTATAAACTCATTTCTAAAGTATTAGCTAACAGAACTAAACCCCTATTGAATAACCTTATTCACCATTCTCAAACCGGTTTCGTTAAAGGTCGGTTTATAGGAGAAAATATTCGTTTTTTACTGGATATTTTAGAACAAGATCATTTCTCGAATAATTGGTTACTATCCCTAGACATCGAAAAAGCGTTTGACTCAGTTGAATGGTCATATATGTCTTACGTATTAGAAAAGTTCAATTTTGGTCCAGTTTTTCGGAAATATGTTCACACGTTATACAATGAAGCAAAAAGCTGTGTTATTAGTAAGAACAAATCGTGCAAGTGGTTCGATCTGCATCGAGGAACGAGACAAGGATGTCCATTTTCACCATACATATTTATTTTGTGTATAGAAGTGATTAACAACGAAATTCGTAAAGACGAAACTATCAAAGGTATATATGTTGACAAAGAAGAAGTCAAGGGAGTTTTTTATGCAGATGATTCAAATTTAACATTAAAAGACATCTCCTCTGTCAGAAATGTTATATCCAAATATGAATTTTTGGGGAAATTTTCAGGGCTCTGTTTAAATATATGCAAAA
>JAVTVY010001052.1:0-34818 GCA_036873755.1 Hanleya hanleyi
CAGGGCTGTTCTGACATATGACAGCCTAAAACTGACGAGATTTCCTGAAGTATTTTGCTAATTATTTCTGAATCAGGCAGCAATATTGGGCCAAATTCACCGCAGCTTAGCAAAGCATGATTTGCAAACAACAGTAGGCCTAGACGAGCCCATAAGTCTTTATCGGAAAACAGTTCACCTTGTTAAGAGACAACGGAATTTTTATATTTAAAAGTAAATAAACATCGTGTTTAATAGAACTTAAAACGGCACACACATCTATAGCCGGGTGGATCCAGTATGTTTGATAAAGAAGATTGGCCTGGCAAACGTCGTTTTGGTTCTGGGCATAATGGGAGACAACCCTGTGGTCGAAGGTTGATTTATCCAGTGAACTCCGTTCAGACAGTTGAAATTTTCAGTCAAGGTATTCTGTCGAGCGGCTGGAAACATCAAAAGACTGTCTCGCGACGAGATAATTAACCAATCAATGTCAACCCGAAAAGGCAGAATTGTCGTGATTGGCTCATAATGAGATCTCGGAGAATATCGGCAAACAACTGGCACGAATTGTTCTCTGATATACCTTCTTGATTTACCTAGGTTGTCTCTCATATCTGCATCATCTAATCTTATTGCGTCCGTTGAGATACCTAACTCCATTCAACAGTCTAGCACATCTTAATAATAATAACAATTACACAACCACCTCGTAAAATATCTTTCTCGATATAACCGGCTCGTCTGTCAAGCCTCTTCTGACGGTCTCCATTTGTTCACCTATATGGTAGTCGTATTTACCGATAGCCACCATTTCCACAGCTTCTGTTACTTGTATATCCGACACATTTGAGGGAGATCTGTCGTGGATTCCCCTATTTAGTCCATGTTCATCAACGTGATTCCGTAAATCCTCCGGCGCTTCGAACGACACAGATTGAATAGTGTCTGCAATATTCCCATTGGCTAACGACCTGTCATGTGATTCCTCGAATGGTCGGCCATTATCCTGATGCATCACGGGAGAATTCGGTTGGTTCCGGTCACCCTTTAACTGACAACTATCTCCGTTGATGGGCTCAGCGCGTCTGTGAGGCTGAGTTTCCAACTCGTAGTCTTTGACCGGTCTCTGTCGCTTCTTGTGGATAACATAAATAAGGATGAAGATTAAGCTGGTAATGATGATACCACAGACGCATCCTATAGCAACAACAACTTCTGTTGGCAAGTCCGAGTTTTGTGGATCTTCCTTAAATTGATCCATTGCTGATTTGACCAATTTTCACAACTCTTTCTACGGTACTATGCCACCAAATGCCACACCCTGAAAATGCGGATCTCTGGTTGCGGTTTCGATATAAATATTCTGGTTTCACTTTCGTTATATCGAATTATCTCTCACTTAAGTATAAAATTGAGTTTGAAGTAGATGAAATTCACAAAATACGGCAGGTCAGTAATGTCCAATACTGTCCGTTTACATATATGTCGGTCTGTCTCCGTCTTCATGGCACGGGCAAGTTCTTATATGAAAACTTCAATTGGCCTGTTGCTCGAGGAATGACAAGTGGCAGCTTGCTCCTCATATTTATTGATTTGAGACTTATAATGTTCGTCTAAAACAACAATGTGAGGAAGCAGGTCGAGATTAATTTCTGACAATATAATCTGGCTTGTGAAGAATTATGAATTACTCGTCGTCTGAAACTACATGCCAGAACCCATGTGGCGCGGTGTGTTATAATAAAAGAGTGAATTGACTCAATTAGCATGTAATTTAACAATCAAGACGCAATGTACTTTTCATTCCCTACAGCATGTAATATTTAAGATCACATTATGATTTTCCACTTCACTGTGACACAAAACAGCTAGTTGATGATTTTAAAATCTGGAACTGTTGAGCTTTTTATCATGTATTTTCTTTACAGATAAACAAGGGGACAACCCGTTATGGGTTGACTGAATACTAAAATCCATAACAATGTTCATATCGTTGAATGATCAGCTAATCGAAATGGGCGCTGTCGACTAAATCTAGAACGCGTGCTAACAACCCGCTGTTCTTGGTAATTGATCACTTTTCTTCCCCAATTTACAATGTTCATCGTAATTCCATTTTTGTGTACGGGCGATTATAATGAATAATATAATATTAATAATATAAGCAGCTTAAATAACTTGATTGTGTGTATACGTCAAAACAAAACAAAAACGGTCTAAACTCCGCAGAAGTTTCACACTGCTCACGCGCTTTGTATCATCGGCATATTTTCCCCACAGCTCAAAGCATTGTTGCAACGCGTTTTGTCACAAATTTCACATTTTGTCACGATGTCACAATTCGCGTTGACTATGCGTCCAGGATCAACGCGTTTTGTCACAACTGCTCATTTTGTCACAATTGCGACAGAACGCGTTCAAATTGCATGCAGATTCAACGTGTTTTGACACAATTGTATGGTATTCCGTTCGAGCCACATCGTGCATCGCGATTTTCTAAGTGAATCTATTGGCAGACCACAACGGCGACGCGAACGTCCGTCGAGTTTAGAAATTTTCTTCAAACGCGACGGATGATCACGACGCGTTATTTGCGGACCGCGACGTGACTGCGGGAGCAGCGAGTGATTTAGTTGGGAATTTGGTATCCAGTGATATTTTTCGCATGTGTAGATGTCTTGGGTTCTTCAAATTATCGCCGGTCGATAAAGGTGTTTTTCGCGTTATTTATTCTTTAACATAGGGCTCAAAAATTATATTAAAAGTCATCTTAGCATACATAGATGACATAGGTGCTCCAAAATATTTTCTCTCATATGCAGACCGTAGGTATCCCTATCGATAACATTGTCGACACCTTACAAGATTTATGAGATTATTGAAATTGCAATAAATTAACTCACCAAACATATATTTTCTGAAAGCTATTCATTAAGGGAATCAGAATTTAATGACAAGTCTGTTCTTCCGATTACTACAGCTGAATTATTTGAACTTAAATGGAGCGGTTAGTGAAAGTATAGCCTTCAAATACTAATACCTTCTAAAGTAATCTTAAATATTTGAGGATAGTAGTAGTATAAACCCCGAAAAGGTCTCATTGCCCTCTTTGCACTTAAACTTGAGGAGTAACTCTTGGTTTCCCTAAACCATCCGACAGGGGGCGCCACCAGCTCAAGAGAGCTCCCCGCAAAAGAGAGGTAACTCTTGATGCACTTTTGTGGTTTTTGGCAAATGCCGGGTTATCTTCCCTGATTCGAACATTTGCATATTAAATTTATACGAGAAAATGCCTGTATGGGGTATGGATGATCCGATGGGGTCGTATGAGGTATCATTGCGAAGCTTATGTGAGAGGGCATCTGATGGGCTGGGTGTGGGGTTGAAATAGCGTCATTCTGCGCATGCGCGGTGAACAAAGGGTATGGAAATAGACGTTTTGGGATCTAGGGCAGCCACTAATGGTCCAATAGGATCATATGAGGTATCAATATGAAGCCTATGTGGGGGGCGTCCGACGGGTTGGTGTGGGGTTGAAATAGCGTTATTCTGCGCATGCGCGGTGGACCAAGTGTATGGAAATAGACGTTTTGGAGCTAGGGGAGCCACTAATGGTCTGATTGGGTCGAGTGAAGTGTCAAAGTGAAGCATACGTGAAGGGGCATCTGATGGGCTGGGTGTGGGGTTGAAATAGCGTCATTGCGCATGCGCGGTGGACCAAGTGTATGGAAATAGACGTTTTGGGATCTAGGGGAGTCCCTAATGGTCCGATGGAGTCGTATGAGGTATCAATGTGAAGCCTATGTGAGGGGGCATCTGACTGGACTAGTGGCTCGGGCGTTGTCACCATTCTACGCATGCGCAGACAGGAAATTGTGGGAAAAGGATATGGAAATAGACGTTTTGGGGTCTGGGTGGGCCACTATTGGTCCTATGAAGTCGTATGAGGTACCAATGTGAAGCCTATATGAAGGGCATCTGACTGGACTAGCGACTCGGCCGTTGTCAACATTCTGCGCATGCGCAGACAGGGAATTGTGGGAAAAGGGCATGGAAATAGACATTTTGCGGTCGAGGTGGCCCCCTGACCGTCCGATGGGGTCGAGTGAGGTATCGTTGTAAAGGATACGTGAGGGGGCATCTGCCTGGACTAGTATGACGTGGAACTGACGTCATCCCGCGCATGCGCAGTAGACAAAATGTATGGAAATATATGTTTTGGGGTCTAGGTGGACCACTAATGGTCCAGTGGAGTTGAGTGAGGAATCAATGTAAAGCAGTCATGAGGCAGCATCCGCCTGGACTAGTGTGTCGTCCGTGTTCGACATTCTGCGCATGCGCAGACAGGGAATTGTGGGAAAAGGGTATGGAAATAGACGTTTTGGAGTCGAGGTGAGCCCCTAATGAATCGATGGAGTCTTATGAGGTATCGTTGTGAAGCATTCGTGAAGGAGCATCCGCCTGGACAAGTGTGACGTTCGTGTTCAACAGTCTGCGCATGCACAGACAGAGAATTGTGGGAAAAGTGCATTGGAAGGAACGTTTTGTTGTCTAGGTGGGCCACTAATGGTCTGATTGAGTCGAGTGAGGTATCAATGTGATGCATACGCGAGGGCGCATCCGCCTGGGTGGATGGGTTTTAGGAATATCGCCATTCTGCGCATGCGCCGGCAGGCCGTAGTATGGAAATAGATAGACATTTTGAGGCCGATATGTACCACTATTGGTCCGAATGTGTCTAGGGAAGTGTTATTTTGTAGCACTCGGGGTGTACACCACGACTTGAAGGGATGTCCACGTCACCTGTGACGTCACTGGTGACGTCATCAGTTAGAGTAGTAGCGAAAGCGGGAGTTTCGGAGGTGCGATGGAGTGCATTTGGAGTAGATAACGGCCTATTTTTACATCCAACTACCTGGTAGAGTTACCTGTGAGTGTGAGTGTATGCGCGCGTGTGAGTGAGTGAGTGAGTGTGAGTGAGTGAGAGGCGTTCCCAACGCCCGTCTTAACGCATGGACGCACTAACGACGGTGAGTGAGTGAGTGGCCTGTATTATACAATATATATTCTGTATTATACAACCGCATAGCAGTTGTCATGAATAACAACAAGTTCAGCAATGTTCATACAGTTTATTATCCCCAATGTTACATCATACCTAGTCTGGGGGAGCCGCCCTAGGTATGTTTAGTATGTTCATAGCAAAACAAATTGAAATATCAAACACCATGTTTATTATTTAACGCACCGTCACATTGAGTACAATGTTTACTGAGCTCAAGTCAATGACCAGCATGTAGACATATAGAGTCTGTACGGCATGTTATGGTATTCATCAGTGCACGGGTGACGCGTTCAACCGATGGGTTGGTCGGTCAGCTTGGTCACGAAAAACGTAACATTGGTGACCCTCTCCACTATCCACTTGGTGTTGGGGCGTTGTTGTTGGGCCCATTCCAAGGGATCCACGGTGTCCAGTTTCTCCAGCATCGTCTCTAGCGACGCCCGGTTAATGATGGTAAACGGTTGGTCAACTACCCGGATGTTACTGCTCGGGTAAAAGTATCGGACTTGATCTGTCTCCTTATGCTGCAGCACATAACCAAACGCCAGATTTAATTTGAAGGACGTAGCTTGGTCATTGAAGATGGCTTCCACGCAGCTGCGTAGATGGGCGAGGTCGGTCAGTCGGAAATTGTAGATATCTTGAATAGGGCGATGACGGTGGAAGCAGTGCCGTATCATGGTCCAATGGCACCGATAGATGTCACTCACTGGATGGGCGTCCTGTAACAGATCGCTAGGAGCATCCACTGCATCTTCCAAAAAAATGTTCCATGTTGTCAGGCGTATGACTCGAAACCGTAACGCTGGGGTGCGGCTGGATACCCAGGCCCTCCTGGACTGTGGGTGTAGGCGGGCTCTTCGTCATCGCATCACCAGTGGCGTTCGTCTCCCCGGGTTCATCTTCACTGGGTCTGACCTTCGGCGGCTCCACTTTAGTGGAAAGTTGTCGCCCAAACCGTAGAGACGGGGCATGAATCAAACGTTGGTGCTGTCTTAACTGACTGGGTCGTTTGAAGAGTCGACCACAATCGTTACATTGTACCATCGCAACCTCGTGGAGTGCCCTCTCATGGCGCAGTAAATTATCCTCCCGATTGAATGACCGTGCGCAGATTATACAAGTATACCGTGCATCGTTGTGGGTGGAGGCCTCGTGACGTCGTAAATGTTCTAGACGAGTAAACTGCTTCTGGCAAGTTGTGCAAGTGAACATCTTGGTGGTTGACAGAGTGTCTGATGAAACGGCCAGGCCGCTTCCCTTTTCTAGTACGCTAGCTGGTGATCTATTTTGAGCACACTCAGTTCAACTACCCCAAGTCGAGGACCAGACATTTTGAATATGTACTGCATGTTATGGTATTCATCAGTGCATGGGTGACACATTCAGCTGATGGGGGTGGTCGGTCAGCTTGGTAACGAAAAACGTGACATTGGTCACCCTCTCTACGACCCATTGTGTGTTGGGGCGTTGTTGTTGGGCCCATTCCAAGGGATCCACGGTATCCAGTTTCTCCAGCATTGCCTCTAGCGACGCCCGGTTAATGATGGTAAACGGTTGGTCAAATACCCGGATGTTACTGCTCGGGTAAAAATATCGGGCTTGGTCTGTGTCCTTATGCTGCAGCACATAACCAAACGCCAGATTCATCTTGAAGGCCGTAGTTTGGTCGTTGAAGATGGCTTTCACGTAGCTGCGTAGGCGGGCGAGGGTGGTCAGTCGGAAATTGTAGATATCTTGAATGGGGCGATGACGGTAGAAACAGTGCCGGATCATGGGACAATGGCGCCGATAGATGTCACTGACTGGATGGTGTTCGTGTAACAGATCGTTAGGAACATTTATGGGTTCGTCCACGAAGTATACTTTGCTCTCTTCGTCGTACAAAATCTGGCCCAATGTCTTGTCGTCGGAATTTGACTGTTGAATTAGGGCGACATCATCATCATCAACCCTCGTGCAATGGGTGGGAGTTCCCGCTGTCTCGATACTGGTGCCTACGGACTCTTCTACCTGCAAACGTGGCTGCAGGACAGGGCGTCGTGTGCGTTGGTGTCGCAGCAACTGACTGGTCAGTTTGAAAAGCCGACCACTTTCTTCGCACGGACGCTTGGATACTTCATGGCGTGCACGTGTGTGGCGCTGTAAATGATCCGGGCGCTGAAACGGCAGTGTACATATCGTACAGCTATGCCGGGCGGTTCCTTCGTGCTTGGTAGCCTCATGGTGGCGCAAGTCGTGCAGACGAGTGAATGATTTCGAGCACGTAGTAAAAGTGAACATCTTGGTGGTTGACAGAGTGTCTGATGAAACGGCCAGGCCGCTTTCCTTTTATAGCACGCTAGCTGGTGATCTATTTTTAGCACACTCAGTTCAACTACCCCAAGTCGAGGACCGAGACTGGTGCACTGGTGTACCTCAATAATTTGTGTATGACCTCTGTGAGGTCACTTCCGCTTCCGTTCACGTGACCGGAGCTGACCTTTGGCCCCTGCGCGCAATTTTTATCCGGTATTGTTTTGTCAGTGCGCAGGGGCCAAAGGTCAGTTCCGGTCACGTGAATGGAAGCGGAAGTGACCTCACAGAGGTCATATACAAATTATTGAGGTACACCAGTGCACCAGTCTCGGTCCTCGACTTGGGGTAGTTGAACTGAGTGTGCTAAAAATAGATCACCAGCTAGCGTGCTATAAAAGGGAAGCGGCCTGGCCGTTTCATCAGACACTCTGTCAACCACCAAGATGTTCACTTGTACTACGTGCTCGAAATCATTCACTCGTCTGCACGACATGAGGCTACCAAGCACGAAGGAACCGCCCGGCATAGCTGTACGATATGTACACTGTCGTTTCAGTGCCCGGATCATTTACGGCGCCACACACGTGCACGCCATGAAGTATCCAAGCGTCCGTGCGAAGAATGTGGTCGGCTTTTCAAACTGACCAGTCAGTTGCTGCGACACCAACGCACACGACACCCTGTTCTGCAGCCACGTTTGCAGGTAGAAGAGTCCGTAGGCACCAGTATCGAGACAGCGGGAACTCCCACCCATCGCACGAGGGTTGATGATGATGTCGCCCTAATTCAACAGACAAATTCCGACGACAAGACTTTGGGCCAGATTTTGTACGACGAGGAGAGCAAAGTACACTTCGTGGACGAACCCATAAATGTTCCTAACGATCTGTTACACGAACACCATCCAGTCAGTGACATCTATCGGCGCCATTGGCCCATGATCCGGCACTGTCTCTACCGTCATCGCCCCATTCAAGATATCTACAATTTCCGACTGACCACCCTCGCCCGCCTACGCAGCTACGTGAAAGCCATCTTCAACGACCAAACTACGGCCTTCAAGTTGAATCTGGCGTTTGGTTATGTGCTGCAGCATAAGGACACAGACCAAGCCCGATATTTTTACCAGAGCAGTAACATCCGAGTATTTGACCAACCGTTTACCATCATTAACCGGGCGTCGCTAGAGACGATGCTGGAGAAACTGGACACCGTGGATCCCTTGGAATGGGCCCAACAACAACGCCCCAACACCAAGTGGATAGTGGAGAGGGTCACCAATGTTACGTTTTTCGTGACCAAGCCTGACCGACCAACCCATCGGTTGAACGCGTCACCCGTGCACTGATGAATACCATAACATGCCGTACAGACTCTATATGTCTACATGCTGGTCGTTGACTTGAGCTCAGTAAACACTTGTACTTAATGTGACGGTGCGTTAAATAATAAAACATGGTGTTTGATATTTCAATTTGTTTTGCTATGAACATACTAAACATACCTAGGGCGGCTCCCCCAGACTAGGTATGATGTAACATTGGGGATAATAAACTGTATGAACATTGCTGAACTTGTTGTTATTCATGACAACTGCTATGCGGTTTTATAATACAGAATATATTTTGTATAATACAGGCCACTCACTCACTCACCGTCGTTAGTGCGCCCATGCGTTAAGACGGGCGTTGGGAACGCCTCACTCACTCACTCACTCACTCACTCACACGCGCGCATACACTCACACTCACAGGTAACTCTACCAGGTAGTTGGATGTAAAAATAGGACTTCACCAGTGACGTCACAGGTGACGTGGACATCCCTTCAAGTCGTAGTGTACACCCCGAGTGCTACAAAATAACACTTCCCTAGACACATTCGGACCAATAGTGGTACATATCGGCCTCAAAATGTCTATTTCCATACTACGGCCTGCCGGCGCATGCGCAGAATGACGACATTTCTAACACCCATCCACCCAGGCGGATGCTCCCTCGCGTATGCATCACATTGATACCTCACTCGACTCAATCAGACCATTAGTGGCCCACCTAGACAACAAAACGTTCCTTCCAATGCACTTTTCCCACAATTCTCTGTCTGCGCATGCGCAGACTGTTGAACGCGAACGTCGCACTTGCCCAGGCGGATGCTCCTTCACGAATGCTTCACAACGATACCTCATAAGACTCCATCGGTTCATTAGGGGCTCACCTCGACTCCAAAACGTCTATTTCCATACCCTTTTCCCACAATTTCCTGTCTGTGCATGCGCAGAATGTCGAACACGGACGACACACTAGTCCAGGCGGATGCTGCCTCATGACTGCTTTACATTGATTCCTCACTCAACTCCACTGGACCATTAGTGGTCCACCTAGACCCCAAAACATCAATTTCCATACATTTTGTCTACTGCGCATGCGCGGGATGACGTCAGTTCCACGCCATACTAGTCCAGGCGGATGCCCCCTCGCGTATCCTTTACAACGATACCTCACTCGACCCCATCGGACGATCAGGGGCCCACCTCGACCGCAAAATGTCTATTTCCATGCCCTTTTCCCACAATTCCCTGTCTGCGCATGCGCAGAATGTTGACAACGGCCGAGTCGCTAGTCCAGGAGGATGCCCCTCACATAGGCTTCACATTGATACCTCATACGACTTCATTGGACCAATAGTGGCGCACCCAGACCCCAAAACGTCTATTTCCATATCCTTTTCCCACAATTCCCTGTCTGCGCATGCGCAGGATGTTGACAACGGCCGAGACACTAGTCCAGTCAGATGCCCCCTCATATAGGCTTCACAGTGATACCTCACTCGACTGCATAGGACCACTAGTGGCTCACCCACACCCCAAAACGTCTATTTCCATACCCTTTTCCCATAATTCCCTGTCTGCGCATGCGCAGAATGGAGACAACGCCCAAGACCAGTCAGATGCCCCCTCACATAGGCTTCACATTGATACCCCATATGACTCCATCGGATCATTAGTGGCCCCCATAGACCCCAAAACGTCTATTTCCATACCCTTTTCCCACAATTCCCTGTCTGCGCATGCGTAGAATGGTGACAACGCCCGAGCCACTAGTCCAGTCAGATGGCCCCTCACATAGGCTTCACATTGATACCTCATACGACTCCATCGGACCATGAGGGGCTCCCCTAGATCCCAAAACGTCTATTTCCATACCATTGGTCCACCGCGCATGCGCAGAATGACGCTATTTCAACCCCACACCCAGCCCATCAGATGCCCCTTCACGAATGCCTCACTTTGATACCTCTCTCGACCCAATCGGACCATTAGTGGCTCCCCTAGCTCCAAAACGTCTATTTCCATACCCTTGGTCCACCGCGCATGCGCAGAATGACGCTATTTCAACCCCACACCCACCCGTCGGATGCCCCCTCACATAGGCTTCATATCGATACCTCATATGATCCTATTGGATCATTAGTGGCTGCCCTAGATCCCAAAACGTCTATTTCCATACCCTTTTTCCACCGCGCATGCGCAGAATGCTCAGTAAACACTTGTACTTAATGTGACGGTGCGTTAAATAATAAAACATGGTGTTTGATATTTCAATTTGTTTTGCTATGAACATACTAAACATACCTAGGGCGGCTCCCCCAGACTAGGTATGATGTAACATTGGGGATAATAAACTGTATGAACATTGCTGAACTTGTTGTTATTCATGACAACTGCTATGCGGTTTTATAATACAGAATATATTTTGTATAATACAGGCCACTCACTCACTCACCGTCGTTAGTGCGCCCATGCGTTAAGACGGGCGTTGGGAACGCCTCACTCACTCACTCACTCACTCACTCACACGCGCGCATACACTCACACTCACAGGTAACTCTACCAGGTAGTTGGATGTAAAAATATACACTCACACTCACAGGTAACTCTACCAGGTAGTTGGATGTAAAAATAGGACTTCACCAGTGACGTCACAGGTGACGTGGACATCCCTTCAAGTCGTAGTGTACACCCCGAGTGCTACAAAATAACACTTCCCTAGACACATTCGGACCAATAGTGGTACATATCGGCCTCAAAATGTCTATTTCCATACTACGGCCTGCCGGCGCATGCGCAGAATGACGACATTTCTAACACCCATCCACCCAGGCGGATGCTCCCTCGCGTATGCATCACATTGATACCTCACTCGACTCAATCAGACCATTAGTGGCCCACCTAGACAACAAAACGTTCCTTCCAATGCACTTTTCCCACAATTCTCTGTCTGCGCATGCGCAGACTGTTGAACGCGAACGTCGCACTTGCCCAGGCGGATGCTCCTTCACGAATGCTTCACAACGATACCTCATAAGACTCCATCGGTTCATTAGGGGCTCACCTCGACTCCAAAACGTCTATTTCCATACCCTTTTCCCACAATTTCCTGTCTGTGCATGCGCAGAATGTCGAACACGGACGACACACTAGTCCAGGCGGATGCTGCCTCATGACTGCTTTACATTGATTCCTCACTCAACTCCACTGGACCATTAGTGGTCCACCTAGACCCCAAAACATCAATTTCCATACATTTTGTCTACTGCGCATGCGCGGGATGACGTCAGTTCCACGCCATACTAGTCCAGGCGGATGCCCCCTCGCGTATCCTTTACAACGATACCTCACTCGACCCCATCGGACGATCAGGGGCCCACCTCGACCGCAAAATGTCTATTTCCATGCCCTTTTCCCACAATTCCCTGTCTGCGCATGCGCAGAATGTTGACAACGGCCGAGTCGCTAGTCCAGGAGGATGCCCCTCACATAGGCTTCACATTGATACCTCATACGACTTCATTGGACCAATAGTGGCGCACCCAGACCCCAAAACGTCTATTTCCATATCCTTTTCCCACAATTCCCTGTCTGCGCATGCGCAGGATGTTGACAACGGCCGAGACACTAGTCCAGTCAGATGCCCCCTCATATAGGCTTCACAGTGATACCTCACTCGACTGCATAGGACCACTAGTGGCTCACCCACACCCCAAAACGTCTATTTCCATACCCTTTTCCCATAATTCCCTGTCTGCGCATGCGCAGAATGGAGACAACGCCCAAGACCAGTCAGATGCCCCCTCACATAGGCTTCACATTGATACCCCATATGACTCCATCGGATCATTAGTGGCCCCCATAGACCCCAAAACGTCTATTTCCATACCCTTTTCCCACAATTCCCTGTCTGCGCATGCGTAGAATGGTGACAACGCCCGAGCCACTAGTCCAGTCAGATGGCCCCTCACATAGGCTTCACATTGATACCTCATACGACTCCATCGGACCATGAGGGGCTCCCCTAGATCCCAAAACGTCTATTTCCATACCATTGGTCCACCGCGCATGCGCAGAATGACGCTATTTCAACCCCACACCCAGCCCATCAGATGCCCCTTCACGAATGCCTCACTTTGATACCTCTCTCGACCCAATCGGACCATTAGTGGCTCCCCTAGCTCCAAAACGTCTATTTCCATACCCTTGGTCCACCGCGCATGCGCAGAATGACGCTATTTCAACCCCACACCCACCCGTCGGATGCCCCCTCACATAGGCTTCATATCGATACCTCATATGATCCTATTGGATCATTAGTGGCTGCCCTAGATCCCAAAACGTCTATTTCCATACCCTTTTTCCACCGCGCATGCGCAGAATGACGCTATTTCAACCCCACACCCAGCCCATCAGATGCCCCCTCACATAAGCTTCACAATGATATCTCATACGACCCCATCGGATCATCCATACCCCATACAGGCATTTTCTCGTATAAATTTAATATGCAAATGTTCGAATCAGGGAAGATAACCCGGCATTTGCCAAAAACCACAAAAGTGCATCAAGAGTTACCTCCCTTTTGCTGGGAGCTCTCTTGAGCTGGTGGCGCCCCCTGTCGGATGGTTTAGGGAAATCAAGAGTTACCCCTCAAGTTTAAGTGCAGAGAGGGCAATGAGACCTTTTCGGGGTTTATACTACTACTGAGGATATTTTTTGTCATTTAGAAAGTTATCGTATTTTCGTTATTGAGGGTTACACTATCTTAGTTGATTCCAGTGCTGACAATCGGTCAAGTCCCATACGAAATTCGAACCAGCCACCACCAGAGCACGGCACCCAACCGGTGAACTATATGTCGGCGATCTAAACACAGTTATAATTCAATTCAATTTTATTGTACAAAACATCCCATTGGGATCGGGACAGCATACAAAAAATTAATGCAGTAAGAAACATAATAAATTTGAACAAACAGTAAATAATACCTGTAACCAACAGGACATATATTGACTAGTAGCATATTGACTAGCAGTGTTCACTGATCAGACTACTGAAACTAATAGTGTAATATTTATTTTTATTTTACTAAGGTGGGGGTGGCCAATTCTCTGAAGGTACCAGTGCTACATAGTTTCTCCTATTAGGTTTATTAGTGATTTGTCTTTAGTTGATAGCATAATAATAAATTTGTTCTGTGGTGACAAGTAGCGAAGGTGGGATCTTCTGGTTGATCGCAATGAACAGCTAGTGCTTGCCTTTCTTTAGTAAATAACTGACATTGTGTAGCAAAAAGAACGGACGGATTTGAAACAAATGTCTACTTCAACTGACTACAATTTAAGTATTATATAGGTCATGTTTGTGACGTCATATTTATTTTCTAAGTCAAACAAATCCGAATAACAGTATTTCTGCAACCTGCATGTAGGCTCTCGTATCAAAATGTGCTGCTATAATAGGCTCCTTAACAACTCGGCCAACGGGCCTCTCCCAAAATACAAAAATGCCATCCACATTTCTACAACTGTCAATCTCATGTTATCATATAAATAATATATATAATTTTTTTCTTTCCCTTATATGATTGACACTGAATATGTATTTCTCCATGGTTATTTGGTGAATAAAATCTAATCTAATCTAATCTAATATATCGTCTTTTGGATCTTTTGTGTCTGTCAGGACTACGGCATATAAGAACACTCCCTGGTGAGTATGAATGGAACGAATGAGATTTATTTTCTTAACGGCCGTTCTTATCTTCACACAGGCCTGTCGGATATTCAGTATCTCATGCGCACCGTTTTTTGTTTTGTTTTTTTTTGTTGTTTTTTGCCAATATTACAGCGCGAATTCCTCTCCTAGTGCTTCGCAGATGATCTATTGTAATTCTTATCGCAAAATTTGACACAAGACCGACAAAATCAAGTCACAAATCTGACAATGTCCCGGATTCCCACATGTTATTTTCCCGTAAATATTCCAATTTAGATATGTAGGTGATGATATATATGCTCTGGTCTTGGGGGAAATTACTCAGTTGAAATATCGGCGAAAGCGTTACAATATTTACATATACGCTAAAGTTAATACTTCCCGCTGTTCTTCTATACCTTGGATATATATTTATTTTATATGGGATTCATTAGGATATAGAACAGAAACACTTTTTGTGTTGCACGAATCTGATATAGTATAACCCTCTTAAAGTATATGTTGGTCCGTTGTGCACCTTTGAGGGTCCGTTGTGGTGTGCTGTGGGTCAGTTGTGATAATTTGGGAGTCCGTTGTGGTATGTTGTAGGTCCGTTGTGGTAATTTGGGGTCCGCTGCTGTAATTTGGTGTCCGTTTTGGTATGTAGTGGGTCAGTTGTGATTTTGGGGTCCGTTGGGGTAATTTAAGTGTCCGTTGTGGTAATTAGCAGGACCGCCCAAAATAAGAATAATTTTCCAAATGACAAATATCTTTTTATGTATTCCTCTATGGAAGCTGTGTCCTTACGGTCACCAGAGGGGTACTGTATGCATGGTCGCTTTCGAAACTACTGGTCTGCTACCTCCTATTTTGTGTGAGAGGCCCGTTAGCCGGATGATTTAGATCGCCGACATTTAATGCTGTCGGTTGGATGCCCGAATCCTGAATGGGACTCAATCAATTTTCAGCGCTATAATCTGTGCTATACTAGTGTAATCATAAAATTACGAAAATACTCTTAAAATATTTGAACTTTCAGATTCCTATATAATACACGTCTCAAACAAAATTAGAGTTGCCCATTGTTTTAAATTTCGTCCAGGGAATGATTTAACGAAGGTTCAAATTTTAATAATTAAAAAAAAGTAAACCATATGCGATCCTCTTCAATTAAATCGCGGATGTCTTTACAACGGTTGCAAACTTAGAAAAAAGAAGATACTCTTATTTAATTCTACAACGTCATGCCCAAATTTCATGACTTTACGCAAAATAGCATATATGAGTTACTGGAATACCAATCGGAAATAAGTGGAAGAATTAACGGAGAAACCAGCAAAATCTATATCATGGAGCAATTTTCTTTAATTTATGATGGGATGTTTCTTCAACCACGCTAAACGGCCCAGTCTAAATCTTAATCAAAGTTTCAATATTATTCGCTAAAAGGTTAGAAAAGGGGTAATTACTTGTATGTTAGGTAAAAATGCGTGGAACACCTGCCCTGCTCACCGACTAATCCAGTTTTAAATTTTTATCTGACAGCTCATTTTCAAGATTTGATTTTCCGTATAAACCCATATAGTGAATAATATAATTTAATACTTTGGAAAACAATTTTTTTCGAAGGTTTAAAGCCTGTTAGAGATTCCGTAACCTCAATGTGCTCCAAAGGATATCCAAACGTAGAGAACTGTATATACAATAACTCTGGAAGATATTTTGCAGTATACTTTGTGTTATATACGTTTTTTTGAGAATTTTATAAGTACTCGTTCTTCGGCGTGGGTAAACCAAGATGGTTGGCCTATATCAGATAAATGTTCCGTGATTATTATCATCTTTAGTCCTCCTTCTGAAGAGCATGGATGGTATATGTACATACATGAGTAAATAAATAAGTACCGGTATAATGAAACAAGCGCAATGAGATACAGTTTTTTTTTTGTCTTTTCTTATAAGATGCGCACTTTGCTTGTCATGAAACGTTTTCCATTTCGTCGGAGTTTACTGGGATTGACGATACCAGTGTTATCGCCCAACTTGAAGGTATATATACTTTGAACTTCCAGATGTAATCGGTCAGCTTTTCAGTTTTGGACAAAACACGTCAACATCGCGATCAAATCGACAGTATTCAGTTTGTGAGAAAATGCGTTGACTATATGCATACATAGTTAACGCGTTTGTCGCAATTGTGACAAAATGCAACGGTTGTGACAAAAGGCGTTGAAACGATAGTATTTACACGTTTTGCCAATTTGTGACAAAAATAGAAATTTGTGCCAAAGCGCTTTGCAACGAAGCTCGTAATCTTGCATCCTCACATTTCCAGTTAAATGTTACACTAACGTTCCGCCATTTACCTTGAACAAAATGAATAAATTGTTCAAACCGGGAAACGCACGTAATGTCATATAGCCAATCTAGATAAGA
The DNA here is from genome assembly GCA_036873755.1 of Hanleya hanleyi. Lineage (NCBI taxonomy): Eukaryota > Metazoa > Mollusca > Polyplacophora > Lepidopleurida > Hanleyidae > Hanleya > Hanleya hanleyi. The sequence continues at coordinate 16,810 of JAVTVY010001052.1, forward strand.
GCTTGCCAACACCGTGCAGCGAGGATTTTCTATGATGTATGCCAGCGTGATTTCCAAATATGGCGAGTCGAGGTTGTATTAATGTTAATTTCCTTTGAACAGCCAATCAAATCTGAATTTTAAGAGGTCATACATTGCAGTTCTCCTAATATGGACCACGGAATATTTATAGAGATATGGCAGCCAAGGCAACACGTGTAGTGTTAGACTTGGGTATGCGAAGATGGTAATCTTGTCTGACGACGCAACGTTGTCGATAGTTTTTGTGTGTGTGTGTGTTTTTATTGTCCGTTTTTCTCCCACGAATGTCAAATATGATGCAAAACAATTAGAGGAAGAGACAGCACTGCCATGCTAATTGAAAAAAATGCCCATGTATTGGATCAGTGAAAGGATTTATGACGAGAATATGGAAAAAGAACTCTTTCATGTGTGATCAAGCTGATCCGAAACCTACCAAATCAGATTTCTTTGGACGTTTACATACTGAAATATACGGCTGGAAAAGAATTCAGATGTCAGTTATATAAAGTTTGATTATATGTATTTGCAAATAAGAAAGATTTTGATTTGAGATGTCCAATTTCAGGGAGCACGTATTGATCAATAGTATCTCCGTTTGTATGCAATCGATCTTCTCAATTGTTTCTAGGCAAATATTTCAGCATGTAATCTGATTTTCTTCCTGTGTAAACGTTACATATTATTTGACAAAGAAAATTTCACCCTTTGTCTATAGCGCCTTTCAATATCTGATGAATTTAGACATGTTAAAATATCATCGACGCTTTACATAGTTACGTCAGCTGGCGTTACAATAGAAATGTCAAACTCAATGCGGATATGTCCAATACAAATACAACATATCACAATGGGCAGGGTGGTCTGTAATGTCATTGAGCCCATTTTGGAAGTCGTTTTCTCATTTTATTGCACTGTCAGAGTATTCATGGCATCTGGGTGGTCACGTGAATGGCAAAAGAAGGACATCTCAACAAAATACGGAAAACTTACTTGACATCCAATCAAGCCGTATTTAACCCACCTGGGTCGACTTGAAGTTCTCGTCCAGGGCACTTCCGGTCACATTACTGTCGGGTGGATGCAAAGATAAGACTTCGAATTCTTAACATCTCGTAGAAAATGCTATAAAACGGACTTCACATTCAGACATGTGGGTCTAGATGGGCCATAATGTGTCCACATGGGTCGTGCACGTTCTCAACATAAAGCGCTCGTCGAGTGCACTTCCGGACATAAAATCTGAAAAAAGGACTTTACAGGAGATCTGAAGAGTACGGTACCCAAACATTCTGAGATCGACTTGATGATGAAATCCTTCGAATTATTCCGTTATAATTTGCCTAAGAATAGTTATGTGATGAGCGGAATCTTACTCTCCTGGTAATTTAATGTAAGTGACGACATACATCGAGTATGTTTTATATGTTGCTCGCTAAATCTCAAAAGACATAAAACTTACTCAACTCGTCTCATAAATTTCATATTTAATAGCCACTCGTGTAAGATCATCTATCACCGGTGAACGGGCGTTAATCCATGTTGACGTTCAGACGTCGTCTATGCACCTCTTTCGGAAAGAATTTCTTTTATGGTCGCACAAAGTAACGCCCACCAACCTCTATTTTAACGTTTCAACGCCCTAGTTAGATGGGTCAGAAACTCCGATTTGTCGGAATGATCATGTAAATTCCCATGTAGCTGACACTGATTCAACGTAATGCAGTGACGCCCTTCAACGCCCATCATAACGCCTTAACGCTCTATCGCAAGGCCATAGCGAGGATGTGACGTCGTCGTAACCCATGCTTTTCACCATTGGTCCTTTCCCTTGATTGAAGTGACTCTGGGTCATCTGGAAATTCCTCTATTCATAGCTGGCGATCTATTTTTGGTACATGGAAGTCGAATGTACTCGTCTTTCGACGGGAATTCCCATTCGAGACAAACGATCTCTCCAAACTCGAGTGGACCGACCGGAAGTGTCGTCAGCGACGGATCTGATGTCATCAACGGAAGTGACGTCGTCGCTCGAAGATACGGCAGGCGGCTCCATCATGCGCCATGACGTCACTTCCGCCGGTAACGTCACTTCCGGTTATGACTGCGGCTTTCGCACTACGAAACCAGCTATTGAAAGACATGTTGTAGACTGCCTGAAGACGCTTAGGTGTAGAGCAGAGCGAACGGACGGCCGATAATGCGTCTAATGGACAAGAGCGAACATCAGTAAGTTGATGATGCGCCTGATAAATGAACAAGGAGTGAGTGAGAGAGTCAAGTTTAACGTAGCTTTGAACAATATTTCAGTCCTATCACGATTAACCAACAAGTTCAAATCTTTGAAGCAACATGGAACCAGACACTCCACCATTCACCTTATAAAACACTGAGGATGCTTACATTGGTGCAATAAAGACAAGTGCAATTACAGTCATGGACAACACATTATCAAGTTCCTGTTGCTTCTCAGCAAAATACATTGAAGCAACAGGAATCGCCACAAACATGTTATGTAAACACAACTATTGTGGCTAAGGGATGGGATAATAAAATGTGGAATCCGCAAAATTCTAGTTTTTGTTGTTGTTGTTTTTTTGTGTTTTTTTTGTTGTTGTTGTAGTTGTTGATCTCTCTTTTTCGCTCTGGTGAAGAGACGTATATACGATGACCTCACTTTCGCACCACGGCGTTACGATAGGGCCTAAAGCCGTTGAAATAGGGCATTTAAGACGTTAAGATAAGGCGTTGAGACTTGACCATATAGTTTTCCAGGGATTGTTGATGTTGAACTGAAGGAAAACCAGCATAATGAAACAAAAATCTTCAGGACAAACGAACTCTTCCACACTCGGATTGTTATTATCCAGCTAAATATCAGACGAGTAACATGATACAGCTATAGTCCCGCGAGACTTCCTTCTTCGAGAAGGTTCTCCCATACCGGTAGACAAGTTTCTCCTGGAGAATATATACAGCCATTGTGCATTTAATGTTAATGGCACCCCTGGCGCTTCGAACAAGCTGGATTGAGGGTGACCGGTAATGGCATAACTAAACATCTCTGATTTCCAACAATTGTGAAGAGCTGTTGCTTTTCAAAAATTACGGTTGTTTTGTCGAAACAGCAGGCTTTGTTGGCAAAGTAGGCCTACTTTCGCCGTGAAATGCGTCTGGGCCTTGTGCTTATATGCACTCTATATACCGATATTTTTCGTTGTAGAAATCAAATCCTACTTTAGTTTGGGAGAGATGAGTGAACGATGGAGACACATCCAAATTTCCAAATCATCCGTTCATTTTTAAATCATTTAATATACCACTCGAAGACATGATTTACTAAAAGTCGGATCGTTTTCAGAAATCTCGTCATTCTAGACTTCAAACACTCTTTCGCAGTGTTTTCCATTAAACATTCTCCACTGGAGAATTTGTCTTATCTAAGCTTTGCCCCATTCGGTTAAATTTGACTTCAATATTCCGACTGTACACTCACCAAAAACTTGTACATCTTGGTAGCCTTTAATCTGTCTATATCTGTTAGAATAAAAAAACAAATATGTAAAACTCTATATTTTTAAAATAATAAGACCTGTGAAATAGTTGCAGAAATGTTGCTTGGTGCAATGAGCATGTGTAGAGTGGTATATTCAAGGAGCAGGACCCAGGGGGAAAAGGTCTTTCTCAAATTGGAAAGATATGCAAGACAACACCACATACAATGTGTGTTTGAATAGTCTGTTACACCAATCTCTCTGGGGCATTTCTAGGGTGAGTTTCACTTCAAATTGTGGTATAACATTTTTTCTACAGGCCATTTTGTATGGTGGGGCCAAATAAAGTTTTTTCCGTCAATGGGGGAATGTGATAGATGATGGGTTGCTTTAATCGATTGTATCTTCTGAACTTCTTCATTCAAATTATAACACGATGCATGGATGTAAAGCGAAGAGATTGGTGCATGCATGTTCTACCCCCCTGTCCCATTCCCCCCCTGTCATTTTCCCCCCCTGTCATGTTCCCCCCTGACATATTCCCCCCCTGTCATATTCCCCCCCCCCTTATATTTACTTGTCCATATAGCTGCTGTGGGTTAAATATTTAGGTAATTTTTTCTTCCAGTAAAATAATGCCAATTTTTATTTATCATAAACTGTTACAGGAAAGACAAATGTTGTTTTTTTTTAAATGTAATTCCATCAATAAATTATTTGATCTTTTCCAGCGCTAAGTATATAAATAAATAAATGAATAAATAAATAAATAATAAATAACAATGAGAGATTAGTAGGAGATATAAATAGATTTAAAAAATTATTAAAAATTAAATTATTTTCTTCACAGATATATCTTTAAGTAGTCTTAGATAGGAGATTAACACAGAAGATGGTTTAATCTCAAAATTCTAATCATAAACTCACCCATACCAGTTAATCTCCAATCAATAGGAGGCTAATAAATATATAATAATTTTAATAAGAAGCTTAATCTATCAACCTATCAATTACAGTTGTGCCATTCAAATAATTCTGTTACTTTTATTGGTTGGTAAAATTTGTGCCTATCTAAGACTACTTAAAGATATATCTGTGAAGAAAATAATTTAATTTTTAATAATTTTTTAAATCTATTTATATCTCCTACTAATCACTCATTGTTATTTATTATTTATTTATTTATTTATTTATTTATTTATTATTCATACTTAGCGCTGGAAAAGATCAAATAATTTATTGATGGAATTACATTAAAAAAAAACAACATTTGTCTTTCCTGTAACAGTTTATGATAAATAAAAATTGGCATTATTTTACTGGAAGAAAAAATTACCTAAATATTTAACCCACAATAGCTATATGGACGAAGTAAATATATGAGGAGGGAATACATAGGTGGGGAATATGTCCAGGGTAGGGAATATGACAGGGGGAATGGGACAGGGGAAACATGACAGGGGGGAACATGACTGTACTCCGCTTGTGTCACTGACGTCCATATAATCTCCTCGTTATAGGGACGTCAGTGATACAAGCTGTTTATCAGCGTAATAAATTACTGTCAGTGGAGTATTAGTCGAAATGCATATGTAGAATCCCATCATGCAACCAACGTAGTAGAATTCACCTGGCAAATCGAAAAAGTGTGTGTTGTGGCTTTGCATTTCTCTGTTTGCTGAATGCATTTTTTTGCCGTTCTCTGTAGAAAATGTATTATTTATGATCTTAAGACAGTTTGCCTGCTAAATATGAACAGCCAGACAGCATTGGCAAAGAACTTATCTTAGAAACCTATGGTTTGAACATGTACCAATTTGAAGTGTAATGAATTTCTGCTGATTGTTATAATAACATTTCTTTTCATTTCAGGTAGCTGAACAGTTCAGGAAGTACTGGGACGTTCATCTGAAAGCATCTTCATCTGTTTATAATTTATCTTCTGGGCTACAGACTCATGTCTGTGAGAAATTTAAATCTGGTATGATTTCGTAGATTTGGCTGACCGGTGAAACTGCAGACATGGATGACGATACAAGTAGTGCTTGTGTTCTTTCCGTTTTGCCGCCACCAAAACGGAGAAAGAGAACAAACTATGTCAAGAAGATTCACAGGATGTTCTTCGAACGGGATAGAGCACTTCCATAGAGAGGCTCGTTTCTGCACTGCAGTGTAGGCAAGATGAGTAGTATGAGCGACTGCTTCCAGATTTACAGAGACTACAGACCATGGATGTATTCTGGCATTCAAATTGCTACCAGTCCTGCACTATAGCAAACACAATATCGATATTATTGCGAAGAGAAGAGGACCATCTCCGTCCCTGTCGGAAGCTTCGGCATCGGATACGACGGACGCAGATCAGCTATGGAGACGGTCCAGATCACGGTGAAGTCTTGTAGACAAGTGTATGTTGTGCAAGAATAAATCCCACAAAAATGTGACAAAAATGCTGAATGCTAGTACATTTGAAGTGGGCCAATCTATCAAGGATTCTGCTGAAGCTTTAGGCGATAAAGATCTGTTGCAAAAAATCCGTGGAGTACACGGCGACGGCGATATCACAAAGTATGCTTTTCAAACTACACCAGTAAGTCTAACATCGCACTTTTAAGGCCAGCGAAAATGAAGATCAATACACCAGCGCTTTCCGGGACTTAATTGATGGCCTTAAAACGGATTTGGAGCATGGCAAGGCATACGATAGGCGCAGTCTTCTCGAAAAATATCAACGTCTTCTGGTAACGCACGGTGTTGACCACGAAAAAGCCATCAAATACACAAAACAGCATTTGAAGCTCAGATTGAGGAGGCATTTCGGCGATGAGGTGGTATTCCACCAGCTCCGAATTGGAGAGCAGTCAGAACTGATGTATAGCTCAATATCACTGCAAGAGGTTCTGACTGCCGCCTCCCAAAAAAAACATTTGAGCCACCCGAAGACGGAGATTCTTCGGCTGACGAACAGGTTTCCCATCAGACAGAACGCACTAAACTTCTGTATCGCACTGCGATGCTGATCAGATGGGATATCGCTGAGCGCAATGGCACTCTGTCCCGTTCGAAGAACATCCTGTGAATCTTCTTGACTACACATTTGTCATAGTTTGTTCTCTTTCGCCATTTTGGTGGCGGCAAAACCGGAAGAACACAAGCACTACTGGTATCGCCATCTATATCTGCACTTTCACCGGTCAGTCAAATGTACGAAATCATAACAGATTTAATTCCTCGTAGACACGAGTCTGTAGCCCAGAAGACAAATATGAGATCAGATAAGATACTTCAAGATTAACGTCCCGGTATTTCCTGAACTGTTCAGCTACCTGAAATGAAAAGAAATGTTATTATAACAATCAGCAGAAATTCATTACTCTTCAAATTGGTACATGTTCAAACCATAGGTTTCTATGAAAAGTTCTTTGTCAATGCGGTCTGGCTATTTATATTTAACAGGCAAATTATCTCAAGATCATAAATAATACATTTTCTACAGAGAACGGCACAAAAATTATGCATTCAACAGACATTTAGCAAACAGAGAAATACAAAGCCTCAAGCACACTTTTTCGATTCGCCAGGTGAATTCTACTACATGTTTGTTGCATGATGGGATTCTACATATGCATTTCGACTAATACTCCACCAACAGTAATTTATATGTATGCACCAATCTCTTCCCTTTACATCCATGCATCGTAAAATAATTTGAATGCACTAGTTCAAAATATACAATCGATTAAAGCAACCCACCCTCTATCACATTCCCCCATTGAAGGTAAAAACTTTATTTGACCCCCATCGTACAAAATGGCCTGTAGAAAAAAAGCTATTCCACAATTTGAAGTGACACTCACCCTAAAACTGCTCAGGAGAGGTTGTGCTAACATAATATGCAATCAGATCTTGTATGTGGTGTGGGTTGAGCAAGGCCCCTTTTTATGGCCTATGCAAGAAATAGCTCCTTGACTAGTATTGGGAAATAGATTGCGTGCTCTCTATGACCAGTGTCCTTTGCATCACGATGAAGTACTCAAGACTCTTGTCTTCCAGGGTTAGTATAAACAGCATAATACAATCAAATAGCTCGGGGTCCAGCTTGGTTCGCACTCAAAGTTCCTCGTTTGGCCAAGCCCCTGAAAATTAGTTGCAACCTACTGCTGGAATTATATGACTCTTAGATATTTAACCAGACGATAGACTTCAAAACAATCAAGTAATTCTTTACGAAAGAAATGGCAACTGTTAGACTGAATGCGGCTGAGCACCAGGCTTTCAAAATATTATCAATGATTGCTTCTTGAACTTCTTGAACGGCAGGGGAAAAAGAACGATTCGAACTCTGATTTTAAGTAACACATCATACAATTTTATAATCATTTCAATGAGTACCGGTAACTAATGTTTTGAGATTACAGAATAAATCGTATTTTTCCACTGAAAGGAAATTGATTGGCTATTTGTAACAGAAGATGTCTATGTTGCTTACCTTTCCTTGGTGCGTATTTTTTTATGCTATTCCTTGACCATCAAATTCAGTTTGTTAAGGCAGTGCTCTGAATACAAAGAGCCTCGCTATCACTAGGGGTTTATTTTAGAAATAATGAAGCGGCAGCGTGGCCGTGTTGGTCTGGTAGATATGAAAACCTCAGGTGGGGCGGCCGGTATCCTATGACTTGTAGGCTATAGGGTCACCAGGCGACCCCACCATGTCCCATGACGTCATTTCCGCCGGTAACGTCACTTCCGGTGATGATTTCGGCTTTTGCACCACGAAAACAGCTATTACAAGACAAGTTGTTGCTACAGTATTCTGAACTGCCCGAAAACGCTTAGGTGTGAAACAGAGCGAAAGGGCGACCGATAATGCATCTAACGGCCAAGAGCGAACATAGCGGCCGATGATGCGTCTGATAAACGGACAATAAACATGTAAACACAGACAAAGCGGCTAGGGAATGATGAAATGTGGAATACGCAATACGCCAGTTGTTGTTGATGATCTCTCTTCCTCTCTCTGGCCTAGGGGCGTATTTAGGATGACGGCACTGCAGCACCACAGCGTTACGATAGGGCGTAAAGGCGTTGAAATGGGGGATTTGAGACGTTAAGATAAGGCGTTGAGACGTAACATGTATAGGTTTCCAGGGATTGTTGGTGTTGAACGGAAAGAAAACCAGCATAACTGAATTAGGATTTTCAGGACAACCTAACTCGTCCATACTCGGGTTGTTATTGTCGAACTAAATATCAGAGAAGTAGCGTGATACAGCTACAATATAGTCCCGCGAGACTTCCCTCGTGAAGGGTCTCCCATGCCGGTAGACATGTTTCTCTTTGAGAATATATACAGCCATTGCGCATTTAATGTTAATTGCCCCCCTGGCGCTCGAACAAGCTAGATTTAGAGTGGGCATTATGAGGACCGGTAATGGCATGACTAAACGGCCCTGATTTCCGACAATTGTGAAGAGCTGTTAATTGTTTTTCAAAAGAGGCTGTTGTTTTGTCGAAACGACATTTTTTGCGGCAAAGTAGGCATATTTTCGACGTTAAATGCATCTGGGCCTTGTGTTGATATGCACTCTGTATCGATATTTCGTTCCAGGAATCAAATCCATCATAGTTTATAGTTTGAGAGATTTGAGTGAACTATAAAATACACCTTGCGAAGACATGATTTACTAAAAGATGGGTACTTAACATTCTAGACTTCAAACACTCTTTCACAATGTTTTTCGTTAAACATCTCCACTAGAGAATTTGTCTTCCCTATTGCTTTGTCTCATTTGGATAAATTTGACTTAATTCAATATTCCGTACACTCACTACAAAATTGTACATCTTGGTAGCTCTATAGTCTGTGTATATTTCTTGGAATAAAAAAAACTCTGAACATCTTTATTTTAAGGTAATTTGGCCTTCGAAATAGTTGCAGAAATGTCGCGTGCAGAAATGTCGTACCCATCACTTTCTGCCGAAATGTCGTTTGCCGAAATGTCGCGTGCCGAAATGTCTCTTACCGAAATATCCTGACATCCATGAAAACACAAGCAATAATAGATAACGGGAAACTCAGATATCTATCACCAGTGGCTATACGTCATTGGTGCAGGGGCCATGGTTAAGGCGGTATAGTGTGTTTTTGGTTCACTACGCATGCGCATTTGGACAGACATTCACAACATGGCGTCTACCGTAATATGCGGAGGTAGAGGTCGCTGTGAAAACGGCTCGTACACAGCTAATCATCTGCTCTGGAAAAGGTAATAGAAGAGACAAGCGTGACGGAGAAGGAGTTAGCTTCCAGAAAATAATTTATTATTTATTTTTATTTATACGGTATGGGTTGTACTACACGAAGATGAACGAACGCGATCTGTGACTATCAGCCGCAGGTATTATTTATGGGAACGGTTGTGGATAACCCCGGAACAATCTTGGGGTCCAGCTTGTTTCGCACTCAAAGATGCCCGCTTGGTCACGCCCCTGAAAATTAGTTGCAACCTGCTGCTGGAATTATATGACCCTAGGATCTTTAACCAGACGACAGAGACTTCAAACCAATCAAACTAATTCGTTGAAAAAGATATCGCAAGTTTTAGACTGAATGCGGCTGAGCGCCAGGCTTTCAAAATATTATCAATGATTGCTTCTTGGGCTTCTTGAACGACAGGGCAATATGGAATGATTCGAACTCTACGTCGATATTTTGGTCTCCACCAGATCGCCACAATCGACCACGAGTAACAAATCATACAATTCTGTCATCAATTTTAAATGAGTAACTAATGTACGGAAATTACAAAATAAATCTTATATTTCCCCCCAGAGGAAATTGTTTCGTTATTCTTAACAGCAGATGTCTATGGAAAGTTGATACTTTTTCTTGACCATCAAATTCAGTTTGATAGGCATCGCTCTGAATACAAAGAGTCTTGCTTTCACTCGTGGTTTATTTCAGAAATAATGAAGAGGCAGGTTAGCTGTGTTATTCTGATGGATATGAAAACCCCGTTACTGTCACAGTAACTGCAAACTGAAATCCAGTAATTCATTAAAGCGAATTCCTAATCCGTTAGAGCAGATTATAATCACGGATTATATAATCCGTTATAATGAATTACTAATTATAACAAAATAATAAACCGTTATAACGAATTAATCACCCGCTATAAAGAATTATGAAATCCGTTATAATGAATCCGTTACAACGAATCAGTAATCCATTATAACCAATTAATAATTAGTAGTATGAAAAGGTTCCTTCGGGATCAGAGATTCTCTGGGTACCCTATGACGTTATCATGAAGACAAGCTATAGTCAGGTGGGGCAGAAAAACCGAAGGTTTGTTACATACCGGCCAAAAGTGTGATTTTTTGCATGCTGGTTGACTGGAGTTCTCGGAGCACGAAAATCCTTGGCTGGAAGCTCAATTCTTAATTTCGTGACTTTGACTCCATTTTTGCTGACAGAGCGGTTTGGAATAGCTTGATACCCTATTTTGACAAATGTGGATGTAATGGACTAAAGTGAAATTCAAAATGGCCGTCATATAGCGTTTGTTACGGGGTTGGGAACGTACTTTTCCCGTATTGAAATCGTACGGATTATTAGTCTACGGATACTTGTCAGCAGGATATCTCAAGAACCGTCAGATCGAGCTGAAACATGGTCAACGGATAGAGGGCTATGCCGAGGAGTGCATATAAGAATTACAACCTGATTGGTCCATTAGAATCGCGGCCATCTTGGATTGACCTAGAAATCTTTAAAGATCTTATTCTCCAGAACCGTGGACTTCAAATTTGAGTGTCCCGTTACCTCAGTAGGATCCCAAAAGTGTATTTTCCTTATTCTCTTTTTATTCCGCGGATACTTTTGGTGTTAATAATTTCGTTGACAGGAGGCTATGTACTTTGACCGATCGATCAGTACCGTAATCCCGAACATTTGTGAAAGGCTGCAGAAACGGAAGCTATATGTTCACATAATTTCGCGAAACTTTGATGAAAGTATTCCTTTCAATTGTTGGCTTACCTGGCAGTAAACGGTAGTGTTTGATCAATTTGGGCAAAAACTACCAAATCCTGCTGTAAAAGTTTTTGGGTACGAATGTGTTCAATGGATACACAAAAAAAATTCTAGATAAGAAAACCTGGCAAACTCAGGAAAAGTTTTATAAACAGTAAACAAAGCTTAACCTCCCATGGGCAAGGTTGAGAAATATTGTTGTGTCTTTTTTCGACCCCTTTCTGTGACATTCTTATCAATAACTTGTTAACCGTGCCAGGCCTGGCAGGGGGTATTATACCCCACCACTACCAAACTTTCTACTCTTATCTCTGAACGACAAAAACTTGAGAGCTGACACCCCGTGATTTTGTAGATTATCAGATTGGTTATTTTGAGATTATTTACTTACATAACCCCGAGCAGAGGATGAGGGGCAAATTCAAAATGTTGGGTACTATACCTGAAAAGTGACGCTTTCGCCACATTTCTTCAAAATTCCTGCTTTCATTGAGAAAAAGTGGACAAAAACTATTTTATTTCACATTAGATTCTTATTTGCTAATTTATCATCTAGGCTTTGCGAAGAAAACACATAAATAAAAAAATCGAAAAATCTGACTAAGAAATCGTCCAAAACAGGTCTTTATTGGAAATAACATCAGTGTGACGCCATCTTGACATCCATTTTGGATTTGTTTTTACATTTTCTAGTAATGCTTGACCCAAGGGTATAGTGTGGTGAGTTTCATCCCCCTAGCTCAAAGGGTAAACAGATATTCAGGTGTTGTGGGGCCGAATTGCCCCCCCCCCCCCTTTCCCCCACCTCGCATTGACCAGCTGGGAAGTGACACCTCATTTAAAAATTGTTTTGATCAATGTGGAGAGCATATACTAACATATTTTAGTTAATTTGATAGAATTTCGTAATAAATATTCGGATTGAGCATGTCCGAATCTAAATAAAGACCTCGGAAGTAGGTTTCAAATTTCCGAGATAAACACCAGTTGGCACTCGTCAAGCAGTTTAGACCCTTGGCAGGCGGTCTCGGGTCTAAACTGCTGGACTCGTGCCAGCTGGTGTTTATCTGGAAAATTCGAGACCTCTTCCTTGGTCTTTATTTCTTAATTATTAATTAGTTATGATGGATCAGTAATTTGTTTAACGGATCAAGTAAATCGTTATAACGGACTATAATTCGTTATAACGGGTTAGTAATCCGTAAAAACGATTTAAGTAATCTGTAATAACAAATAATTAATTTGTTATGATGGATTACGTAATTCGTTATAACGGATTATTAACTCATTTCAACGGATTAGGTAATTTGTTGTAACAGATTATCAATCCGTAATAAAGTTTTTTCGTTATTTCATAATTCGTTATTTCGCAATTCGGATAATGGATTTTTCAATTCGTTATAACGGTTTATGTGATTCGTAATAACGGTTTAACTAATTCGTTATACCGGATTACGTAATTTGAATAAAGATTAACTAATAACGGATTATTTAATTGGTAATAACGAATTAACTAATTCGTTATGACGTATTAGTGCAGGTCTTTCATTCCCTACGACTCGTTGCGCTTTATCCGTGTGGCTCTCGGAGATTGTGTCGTTGTGCACACTCCAGGTTATGGTAAGAATAGGCCTCAGAGCCTCAGAGAACTTGTCGTAAGAGGCGACTAACTGGGGCAACCGTAGGGTTCCCGGGTGTGAAAAGGAATAGGACCCCACCCGTGTGGTTTTCGGGTGTGAAAAGGAATAGGAACCAAACGTCTTGATATGACTGAAATAGTGTTGAAAGCGACGTTAAATCATATTCACTCACTCACTCGTTGCGCTTTGCCAAGTTTCCTCCCACAAAGACGGGCGATCCAGCCCTTCTTGTTTATGTACATTACACTGGTAATGCACCTTCTGTGCAATTATACAAAGTTGGAAGAGCGTGCCCGGCAAAAATGGAGTGTGACCACCACTTTCCCAATTTCGAAAGTCATCGGCTGTCCGGTATCGTCCCTTATATTGATAATGGTGGTACTGATGTCGGTATGCTGGACCGGTATGCTGCCGGTATGCTGGATAGAGGTTCAAGCTTTGTGTGACTTGAACTTCTTAGTCCCCTTGCACTGAGCAGACTCGTAGCAGAGGAGCATCGATATCGTCTACAATGTTACCGTCGAGCACATCCGAAAAGACACAGGGCCCGTACAAACCAGACTGAAACTCCAGCATGGTCTTGCTCTGGAGGCGACCAGGTCCGACGTAGCCATCAGTGTCCAGTACACACAGCTCCCCCACCCCAATGTCTTGCTTATACGTACGGAAATTTTGAGCTTGTGGATCACCCGGAACTTGCGATTCCAGTTGTTCTGCGTGTAGTACGTAAATGACAAAATACTTTTACTCCCGGAAGTCCTGTCCCTGATGCGATTTAGGAGTATGTACTGGCCTTCGGGGCGAGCGAATTTATAGGTTTTGCCCTCGAACACAACTTCGTACCGCACCGTATCCAGTTGATCGTTGTACCATGCGCCAGGGTACTGCATATCCACCGAACCACATCTCAGCGTTCACACAGGTGTACGGAGTGAAGCAGCTGAATGACGCAATGGGCTAAAGTGCTATTAGGAAACATTTCAGTTGAGCTATCACTGGGCAGTGTGATGATGACCATGATGACCGAGCCTTCTCTCGTCAAGACCTGGTAGTAAGAGACGTTCGATGCCTCGGGAGTTAGTGGTCGGCGTCGTGACGAACGCATACGCCGCCTGCCCTAATTTCCACACACCACTTGATCGAGACGATTGGTGGGACAGTCACGCCTTCGGCGTGTCGACTGAGCGTCAGGACGAAATACGTCTTGCCTGAGACAGTAGGACACGCGATGAGGGAGGTGAAGCGATGTTACTAACGAGAAACTACGGCCAGATTTGTATCCTTTGTCGTGGTAACTCGCTCTGAAAAACCTGACGCGGGCCCACGAGCTGTGTAGGAGGAGCCGCTGGAGGTATATGGGCGCTACTCCGCGGGTCGGTGTAGGGGTCGGTCGACTTGTGACCGGGTCGGTGACCTGATGTTGTCCAGTGCCGTCTGATAGGCGGTCACGGGTGAAGAGATTCCAGGTTGGTTCAGTAGATCAATGATGGTCGCCACGTCGTGGAAGATACACATCGAGGAGAGCTTACAGTGTGATCACAACACTAACTTTTCGGATTTTAGTGGCAGTCGACCTCTGTCCATGAATAACCGTAGACTGACCTCCAACTCCAGTAGAGCGTCTTTATATCCGTGTCATCTGGCCACACTTGCCATTTCACGAAGTGATACAGTTTGCCTCGACGTCTTTCAATTTTCAGTGTGCGTTCTATGCGGCAGTGGTCCTCTGTGGATTGCATCACGGGCTGTAATTCTGCTTCATAATACACCAATCCATCGGTTCCACTTGGAGATCTTCCAGTTAATATACCGTGGGTTAACGAGGGAGGCGTCGTGTGATCACGAAGTGTTCATCTCTCCCGTAGCTTTTCTCTAACTTGTCTTTCGTTTGACTGATTCGTATCTGGTCCCCACACTGAGGCTTCAGTGCGCTCGGCGATTGTGTTAGGAGCTCTTTTGATACTGCGGCACGACTGTCTGTACCTCCGGCCTTTTAACGTGCCCTTGAACCTTTCCACAGCGGAAGCTTTGGTCTGCGTCGGACTCACAGGCATTTGTTCTGAATACGAACTTGCATTCAATAAATACTCCCTCGTTTGGGCCGTTTTTACAATCTGGCGGTCACTTAGTTCATCATTTTCCAACATATGGCTTGATAGGGCTATTATATCATCGCCCTGAAATATTTGTTTCTAATACCGCTCCAGCCGGTGCTAGGGAACGTGTGGTTAGGTCATTCAATATGTCCACATGAACATCTACTATAAAAGCTTGACTGGGATACAAATCATCACAGGAATCAGTTTTGGTTCTTGTTATGTTTTAGAAACATGCAGTCAGTATATTTGTCTGTGGGGTCATATGACTTCTTGTCAGTATTTCGGCTTTGTTTTCCACCACCCGTTTAATGTTGCGTTTAATTGGTCTCGCTGTAGGCGTGAAAGAAGAACAATTTTTGGTTTTCAGAAACGTTAGAAACTGCGTGATGAGGAATTTCGGCAATCGTCAGTTCGCACGTACAACTTTTTGCGCTCGGTCTTGAAAATCTGCTTGAGTGCGTCGATAAGGTCCATCTCCGTATTGGCTTGGATGGGTACGACCGAGGCATTTTTCGACAAGATATCAATGCACGTCAAGATATACCGGCTGCCGTCGTTGTGCTTTGCAAAAGCACTCATTTCGACCAAATCCGCCTGCCATTGGCTGTCCATACCGCCGAAGATGATCTGGTTGCGTCGAAAAAGGCGCCGGAATGCTCGATGATGTCTTCGTTTTTCAATCAGGCTTGGCCATGCGATTGACGCATCCTCTGGGAATTGGCATCTCGGAAGCGGGCGTTCCACTTCCACCACTCACTATACACAGACAGAAAAAGGGTAATCCATCACCCTTTAATGGTGATCACCTTTAAATGGTGACGGCCATCATCACCCTTAGAACGTGATGACCTATATTTACAATTATTGCTCATCACACTTGAGAGGGTATGGCGATCATTGTTAAAGGTGATCATAGAAAGGGTGCAGGCTCTAACTCATCACCTTTTCGGGGTGATAGTTATCACCTTTTTTCTGACTGTGTACCCCGCTGGACTCTGGGAACTGTAGTAGAATGTACATTCTCCAGGAGATTCATAATGGTGACCGATGAGGTATCGGTATCTATCTTCTACTTATAGGCGCCGAAGTTCCTTGTTATCCAACAGCGTGTCATAAAATCATCGGCTGGCCGACGCACGTCGCCCACATCCGTCACGGAATGTTCGAAGGCAGACCATGGAGGGTGAAATGCATCTTGGATCCATTCAGCCGAGCCAGTTATCAAAGAAGGAACCGCGTCGGATGCACACGTCGTGACACAAGTAGATGAGGTCGCCGTGGAGTTCACCAGACAACATCCGTTTGAATGTGGTCCAACTACTCCGAGACGAATGTTGTTGTGGTGTCGTGTCACTATCGGACACATCCCCGATGTATTCAAGAATCTTGACTCATAATCATACGCGTGGAGGAAGACCTCGTGGGTCAGACTGAGAAATGAACTTACGAGGGGCTTCTTCGTCCAGAGTTGTGTCATTGTCGATACTCGTCACAAAATGATGAGTAGGCTAGGTCAACGTGCAATTGACTTTTATAGCCTCCTGCATTCACCGCCGCATAAAACCAATCACGACCGACCGGATGAGTGAGAAGGACCTGGATGTTGCGCATTGACCTGTATGATGTGCGGTGACCTTTGACCTATATTCTCGTCGCTATATGGCTGAAATATTGCTGAACGCGACTTTAAACCTTAATTATCTCTCTCGGCCTTAAATGCGATAGAATCTGACTACTTCAAGCAAGGCTTTTTACCTAATGCATTTGGCAAAACAGTTTTTGCGCATCATTGAAAAACCAATACATGATTTAGTTGGTCAGGATAGCGAATATCGATAGCAGCGTACTGAGGGGACGTGTCGTATTTACTTCACCAATGTCGTACATTATTAGGCTTCAACTGAATATTATTGACGGTTGTGAATAAACGACTGCATAACACAATATTCCTACGCATTTTCTTGAATTTGGATGTACATAGGCCTACAGGAAGTAAGATTAAACTTTAATCCGATATAGTATAGCTGGTTATTTTATAGTATAACGGGTACCTCGAGTTTGGCAGAAGATCGTTTCTTTCTCTTAAAAGCTCAAGTTTATTTTAATTTAGAGATAACACACTACTGGTTTGTAGTATGCAACGGGTATATGCCTTGACCAATTTATAGTAATAAGGGAATAGGTTGGACAAACATTTCGCTCTCTCGTCCCACAAAATTCTAACATACTCCCGTCTTGAAAAGTTTGGTATGATACAAATTACATTCTTTCGCCCTGCAACGAAAAATTTGTGAAAGTCTCAAGGCCGTCGCTAGGGTATGTGTGGGGGTGGGGAGGGGTCATTCATTCTACCATATATATATATCCAACGCGATTGATAGAAGTATTCTCATTAGTCACTTTTCTGGTGAGGCTGACCAGATATTCTCCGCAGCATTATTATAACTTATAACTCTTACTGCTCGTCCATTAGCTGAATTTTTCTATGTTGCTGTTGAAAAGCAAATTACTGAAATGTGATGATCAATTATGTCACCGAATTAGATCGTCTATAAGTCCCTGTTTTGCAATCCTCTCCCCAAATCCTCTCCACAAGTCATTTTAACACATGTCTGCAGATATGAACCTAAACCTTTGGCGAATTAACTGCAAGATGCACCCAAAGGACGTGATACATCAAGATCCATAAAACGAGTGCTCACTTCTTCATGTTTGGAGTT
>JAVTVY010001053.1:0-32823 GCA_036873755.1 Hanleya hanleyi
AACGAGAGATCCTGAAGGATCTTGGTGCCCACCATTGTCCGATAATTGTAAGCTAATGACGAGGAATTTTTGTCCATTGTTACTAAGAACAAACGATTGATTTGTAATTTTGTTTACAGAATTTCGAATCTGAGCGAAAAAGATCGAAAAAGGGACACTGTAAAACACCAAGATATAATCTAAGTTTCAGGAGTTTCAAGATTTCTAGAAACTGTACTTATGTCGGTTGTTATAATACAAGAGAAATGAGCAAAGTTAGTCTGAAAGTGAATGTACATGTACGCAGAATCCTTCGCCTTAGTTTTTTAGTATTTTTTTTATTTATTTTTTTGCACGTGTCATCATTGGGTACTGGAAGCGAAGACCAATCTCTTTGACACTTTGGCATGAGCTATGAAACATACTTAAGATTTTATAATTAGGAACGAATGCTAATTCTGTTCTGTTCACTGGGCTAGTTTGAGATATCTCTTTTAAGATACCATGCTCGAAAATAGTAAGATGGTACAATATTTAATACTGAAGGGATCCGGTCTGCGCAGTAATGTTGAAACTTTGAAAGTGCCTGAATCCTGATTATCTCCCTTGGATCGAAACATGCAGTAGTCTACATTGTCGAGTTGTGATGTTGAGTCACAAGAGTGACGTCCCTTCATGTAGCCGACCCGCCGGCAGACAAAAGGGTGGAGCACTTCACTTGCTACTGCATGGACTAAAGAAAACTGATTTAATATTTGAAGAAATACATTTTAATTCCGAATTATTTGAACTCCTTGATATGGAAGGTGAAGGTATGGATATTCTCTATAGTCAATATATAGAATAAGCCCCACTGTTTGATCTGCCGACTCTTGTGATGCAACGTCACAACTCGAGAATACCGTATTAATTTGAAGCGTAACTTGGATTTCAATCGGACCAAAAAAGGTATCTTGCACTACTAGGCCCCATGTGGGACCTGTGTACCAAATTTCAGAAAGATCCATGAAATATTTCCTGAGAATTCACGATAACAATGTTTCAAGGGGAAATTCAAGATGGCCACCTTGTGACCATATTGGATTTTCGATTCGGACCGAAAAAGGTATCTTGCACAACTAGACCGTAAGGGGAACCTGTGTACCAAATTTGAGAAAGATCCACTTAGTTCCTGAGAAACGACGATAAAGTTTCATGGGGAAATCCAACAAGGCTGCCTGGTGCCCATACTGGATTTTCAAGTCGGACCAGGAAAGGTATCTTGCCCAACTAGACCCCAAGGGGAACCTGTGTACCAAATTTGAGAAAGATCCATGCAGTACTTCCTGAGAAATGATGATAAAGTTTCATGGGGAAATCCAGGATGGCTGCCTGGTGGCCATATTGGATTTTGAATCGGACCAGAAAAGGTATCTTGCACAACTAGACCCCAAGGGGAACCTGTGTACCTAATTTGAGAAAGATCCATGCAGAAGTTCCTGAGAAATGACGATAACAATGTTGCATGAAGAAATCCAAGATGGCTGCCTGGTGGCCATATTGGATTTTCGAATCGAACCAGAAAAGGTATCTTGCACAACTAGACTCCAAGGGGAACCTGTGTACCAAATTTGAGAAAGATCCATGCAGTAGTTCCTGAGAAATCGCGATAACAAGGTTTCATGGGGAAATCCAAGATGGCTGCCTGGTGGCCATATTGGATAATCGAATCGGACCAGAAAAGGTATCTTGCCCAACCAGACCCCAAGGGGAACCTGTGTACGAAATTTGAGAAAGATCCATGCAGTACTTCCTGAGAAATGACGATAACAATGTTTCATGGAGAAATCCAAGATGGCTGCCTGGTGGCCATATTGGATTTTCGAATCGAACCAGAAAATGTATTTTGCACAACTAGACCCCAAGGAGAACCTGTGTACCAAATTTGAGAAGATCCATGAAGCAGTTCCTGAGAAATCGCGATAACAAGATTTCATGGGGAAATCCAAGATGGCTGCCTGGTGGCCATATTGGATTTTCGAACCGGACCAGAGAAGGTATCTTGCACAACTAGACCCCAAGGGGAACCTGTGTACCAAATTTGAGAAACATCCATAAAGTAGTTCCTGAGAAATCGCGATAACAAGAATTGTTTACGGACGGACTGATGGACGGACGACGGACCACGGACGAAAAGCGATTTGAACAGCCCACCATCTGGTGATGGTGGGCTAAAAATCTGCTAGTAGTTAAAATCTACTAGTTACGTCTAAATCTAGACCTAACAGGAACTCCTTCAAAACGCGTGTACACGCGGCGGTTGCAGGAGAAAAAGAGGACGACTTCATGGGCGCATGCGCAGAGTAAACCAGCTGAGCTCCCTAAAGGGAGGTAACTTTTATTCTGCAAAGGATCTCCTAAAGGAGGAAATAAGGCATAGCAATAGCAGGTGTAGATTTGAGCAATAAATATGACATGCTATGAACTAAAAGTCTCCTATAAAGGCGAGCTAAGACTGATGAAATGTGATACTTACGTTTTAGCCTGGACATCTACATAATCACCCACTCTATAATGCGTGGCATTCAGAGGTGTGCCTGGAATAAGTAATGTGATTATGCGAGGTCAAACTTTAAAACAATGAAAATACCAGAGAAGAAGAAAAGATCAAATGCATTAGTCACGCATCATTTTGATCACAAAATAAGGATTCTCTTGATTACGTATCTTTCACAGATGAGAAATAGGTTCAATGATAATGGACCACTTTACATGGCATTGTGGCCGAGTATGAACAATGATGTCATTTACAGTCTGCCGGAGCAAGGTGCCGACTTGGGGAACCATGTTAACTGTCATAATCAGAGGAGGAAGACGGGGCTCTGTTTATCAAATCTAATAAAACAATATGCCACAAACAGAGATATGTCTGGATTTGAAGACTTAATATTCCAGAATATGGCAAAAATTTGTTGCAATATGAAGGGCCCAACATCATGCCACTTCTAAAACAACCTGGGAGTCATTGGCGATATCCTTTGTTTCGCAACAGTTTTTCCTAAAATTTCGGAAATTTCCTAAAAACTATGCACATTACATTTCTGGATTTTGTACGAAATTTCTTGTTGGAAGACTTCTTGCAGCCTAAATAGCGAAAAATGCTTTTGCTAACATTCGTTCTGCTATGCTGTCGTTTGTGTTTTCGCCCTGCAGGACGTCAATGCTGTCAAAAGTTAACTCCCTTTAACAGCATGCTAAGCAATGTAAAGTGGTCCATTCTGCATTTTACCAGTCTCGCACACACTGTTTTCAATCAGAAAATCGACCATAGAAGTCCATGTCCCCCGCTAGCAGCACCAGTTATGGTGCATGTAATCCACCATAACTGGCGCTGCTGCTGCGGGGGCCATGGACCTCTATGGTCGATTTTTTGGGGTCGATGATATCTCATATCATTGATGAAGAGTATGATTTGAAAATGGAGATATCGCTGATGAGCTTAACATAATCTAATACAGCGGATGGCACCCATATTGGATTATGCACATCCATAAATCATAATACCAACTGTCCTGTCACCAATGTCCATGCACTCCCCAAGTTTGAAGTAGATTGATTGAATCGTTCTAGAGTTATTGTCCAGACAAGATCTAAATGCTGAGAATCTAAGATGACTGATGGTGGTCATCTTGGATTACACAGGTAACTGAAAAGCAATGACAACTGTCCTCTCACCGATGTCAAGCCAAACTGCAAGTTTGAAGTCAATCAGTTGAATTATTCTAGAGTTGTTGTCCAGACAAGATGCAACTGCTTAAAATGCAACATAATCCAATATCGCTGGTAGATGGCAGCCAAATTGGATTATGCTCGTTCATGAAACACAATCCTAACCGGGATCTCACCAAGGTTAAGGGACTCCCCAAGTTTGAAGTAGATCAGTTGAATCGTACTCCAGCCATTGTCCGGACAAGATCAAACTGCTTAAAATCCAATGAAATCCAGTGTGGCTGATGGTGGCCATATTGGATTAAGCACGTCCTTGAAAAACAATCCTAATCCTCCTCTCAACAATGTCAAGGCACTCCCCAAGTATGAAGTAGATCGGTTGAATCATTCTCGAGTTATTGTCCGGACAAGATCCAACTGCTTATAATCCAATATGGCTGACGGCGGCCATATTAGATTATGCACATTGCTGAAAAACAATCCCAACCGTCCTCTCACCAATTTCAAGGCACACCCTAAGTTTGAAGTTGATCGGTTAAATCGTTCAAGAGTTATTGTCCGGAAAAGAAAATCTAAGATCCAACTGCTTATAATCCAATATGGCTGATGGCGGCCATATTGGATTATGCACATTGCTGAAAAACAATCCCAACCGTCTTCTCACCAATGTCAAGGCACTCGCCAAGTTTGAAGTAGATCAGTTGAATCGTACTCCAGTTATTGTCCGGACAAGATCAAACTGCTTAAAATCCAATGAAATCCAGTATGGCTGATGGTGGCCATATGGGATTAAGCACGTCCTTGAAAAACAATCTAATCCTCGTCTCAACAATGTCAAGGCACTCCCCAGGCATGAAGTAGATCGGTTGAATCGTTCTCGAGTTATTGTCCAGACAAGATCCAACTGCTTATAATCCAATATGGCTGCCGGCGGCCATATTAGATTACGCACATTGCTGAAAAACAATCCCAACCGTCCTCTCACCAATGTCAAGGCACACCCCAAAGTTTGAAGTTGATCGGTTAAATCTGGACAAGAAAATCTAAGATCCAACTGCTTATAATCCAATATGGCTGACGGCGGCCATATTAGATTATGCACATTGCTGAAAAACAATCCCAACCGTCCTCTCGCCAATGTCAAGGCACACCCCAAGTTTGAAGTTGATCGGTTAAATTGTTTTTGCTAACATTCGTTCTGCTATGCTGTCATTTGTGTTTTCGCCCTGCAGGACGTCAATGCTGTCAAAAGTTAACTCCCTTTAACAGCATGCTAAGCAATGTAAAGTGGTCCATCCTGCATTTTACCAGTCTCGCACACACTGTTTTCAATCAGAAAATCGACCATAGAAGTCCATGTCCCCCGCTAGCAGCACCAGTTATGGTGCATGTAATCCACCATAACTGGCGCTGCTGCTGCGGGGGCCATGGACCTCTATGGTCGATTTTTTGGGGTCGATGATATCTCATATCATTGATGAAGAGTATGATTTGAAAATGGAGATATCGCTGATGAGCTTAACATAATCTAATACAGCGGATGGCACCCATATTGGATTATGCACATCCATAAATCATAATACCAACTGTCCTGTCACCAATGTCCATGCACTCCCCAAGTTTGAAGTAGATTGATTGAATCGTTCTAGAGTTATTGTCCAGACAAGATCTAAATGCTGAGAATCTAAGATGACTGATGGTGGTCATCTTGGATTACACAGGTAACTGAAAAGCAATGACAACTGTCCTCTCACCGATGTCAAGCCAAACTGCAAGTTTGAAGTCAATCAGTTGAATTATTCTAGAGTTGTTGTCCAGACAAGATGCAACTGCTTAAAATGCAACATAATCCAATATCGCTGGTAGATGGCAGCCAAATTGGATTATGCTCGTTCATGAAACACAATCCTAACCGGGATCTCACCAAGGTCAAGGGACTCCCCAAGTTTGAAGTAGATCAGTTGAATCGTACTCCAGCCATTGTCCGGACAAGATCAAACTGCTTAAAATCCAATAAAATCCAGTATGGCTGATGGTGGCCATATTGGATTAAGCACGTCCTTGAAAAACAATCCTAATCCTCCTCTCAACAATGTCAAGGCACTCCCCAAGTATGAAGTAGATCGGTTGAATCGTTCTCGAGTTATTGTCCGGACAAGATCCAACTGCTTATAATCCAATATGGCTAACGGCGGCCATATTAGATTATGCACATTGCTGAAAAACAATCCCAACCGTCCTCTCACCAATTTCAAGGCACACCCTAAGTTTAAAGTTGATCGGTTAAATCGTTCAAGAGTTATTGTCCGGAAAAGAAAATCTAAGATCCAACTGCTTATAATCCAATATGGCTGATGGCGGCCATATTTGATTATGCACATTGCTGAAAAACAATCCCAACCGTCTTCTCACCAATGTCAAGGCACTCGCCAAGTTTGAAGTAGATCAGTTGAATCGTACTCCAGTTATTGTCCGGACAAGATCAAACTGCTTAAAATCCAATGAAATCCAGTATGGCTGATGGTGGCCATATGGGATTAAGCACGTCCTTGAAAAACAATCCTAATCCTTGTCTCAACAATGTCAAGGCACTCCCCAGGCATGAAGTAGATCGGTTGAATCGTTCTCGAGTTATTGTCCGGACAAGATCCAACTGCTTATAATCCAATATGGCTGCCGGCGGCCATATTAGATTACGCACATTGCTGAAAAACAATCCCAACCGTCCTCTCACCAATTTCAAGGCACACCCCAAGTTTGAAGTTGATCGGTTAAAT
Source organism: Hanleya hanleyi (assembly GCA_036873755.1). Lineage (NCBI taxonomy): Eukaryota > Metazoa > Mollusca > Polyplacophora > Lepidopleurida > Hanleyidae > Hanleya > Hanleya hanleyi. The sequence continues at coordinate 6,465 of JAVTVY010001053.1, forward strand.
CGTTAACGAGTTATTGTCTGGACAAGAAAATCTAAGATCCAACTGCTTATAATCCAATATGGCTGACGGCGGCCATATTAGATTATGCACATTGCTGAAAAACAATCCCAACCATCCTCTCGCCAATGTCAAGGCACACCCCAAGTTTGAAGTTGATCGGTTAAATCGTTCACCAGTTATTGTCCGGACAAGAAAATCTAAGATCCAACTGCTTATAGCGAGCGGAGCGCGGCCGCGAAGCGGCCGCTTGCGAAGCAAGCTCTATAGGTATTGCGTAGACGTGCATATATAAAACAAAACATAGCAAAATTTAATGAAAACAAAGCAAATAACAACAACAACCGATATCCCTTGAACGAAAAAACGGTGATTTCCGTTTCCGCCACCCATGGAGAAATTGCATGCCGGGACAAATTACTCGTGATGAAGACTTAAAAGAAGAAAACATAGTCTAGCTGGCATGTCATTTTTCGAAAGGATTTCAATTTATGAATAATTTTACACAGATGAAAGTAACTGCAGACTAAAAGTGATTCGTTATGTGGCTTTCGTCCTTGTCGAAGATGTCCGATGCAAAACGCAGACCACGTGACCAAGAGTTCGATCAAAAACGTTTCGCACTGAAGGTAGTCCACAGAAGGCGGCACTGAAAACGGTGTACATCTTTTGTCAAATTTAGTTCTATGGGAGGCAAAACCTGCATAAAATTCATATCTATGGAAAGCTTATTTATTGCGTTTTTTAGATCTGAAGTATCGTGTAAATATGACAAGGCATTTGTTAGAAAATAAACATTTACGACGCAGTCGTGGTTGTAAAATCAAGCCATTCAACATTCACCTTTTCGAAAACATAGATGGGAGGTAACTCCGCTAGAACCGCTTGATCTCGCCGACGACGCGTGAGGGTCCTACTGTTTACCGCCCAGTCAAGTCCAATAGCGTACAACTCGCGTCCACTCATGTTCAGTAGAAAAGAGATAACCGCCCAGGCACGCATTCAGTCACCAGTGACGTCCAGTAGCAAATGTCATGTCCAGTGGAGATAACTGTACACCCAGCATTTGAAAATTGTGATTTTGCGATTTAAGTTTAAAATTCGATTTTGAATTAAAACAACTGAGTTCGTAACCTATTTATTTTTTTGGATGATCATTCTTAGTTGGTTGTTAATTTTAATTACGAATTGGAATTTCAGTTTTTTGAATGAAATTTCAGTTTTAATTTTGATCAAGATTAAAGTAAATACTTGAATTTAAATTTGAATATAATTTTAACTCGAAATTAAAATTTAATAGTCGGAAAAAAGTTTGAAGAAAACATTTCATATGGAATGAAGTCCAGAACTAATGTTTTGAGTTGAGCTCAATCAGTTCCTAACCTGAAGCTAGGGAGAGTATGTTCCAATTTAAACCTTCAAAGTTTACATTCAAAATTATAATGAACTTTTCGAAAATTCCTGAAACTTCAGTATGTTTTATAAACTAGACATCCTCCGATAATACCTAAAAATTTCACACCAGAGATAGGCCTACATATTTTTTAAAATTTATTTATGGCAATTTATTTGTATTTCCACATTTTAATGACATGGGAACCGTACCCCAGTTGCAGACGAGGGGGAGGGGGAAGCCCCCGCCCCCCTCTATATATTTTTGCTATCCCTGAGGCTAGAGTCCTGAAAATTACCACAATATATCTGTGGGCCAAGCTTTACTAGAAAATGTGAAAACAAAACAAAGAAAAAAACAAGGTGGCCACAATGATGACGTCACAGTGACGTCATTTTCAAAACATATTTTTAGACGATTTTTCGGTCATGTTACCCCCCCCCAATGCCATTCCCCATTATAGACACAAATGAATTTTAAATATCAATACCCAATATGGTTAATTATGGTTTTCATGTCTTCTTTATCTATAATTTTATAGATTATAATCATAGCCATTACAAGGTTGTTTCTGTCCATTATAGTATAATAGCTCTCTTCCATTAATATTTTAGCATTCAAAATTATTCATTAAAGTATGTAATTATAATCATTCTATCAATTCCTTAAATTAATTAAAAATGTAAAAAGAACAATATCTCAATGTTGAGAACAGCTACAATATGAAATGATTTAGTCGATTGGTTTTACAGTTGCACATTGAACTATTTTAACATATCTGGTAAATCTATTGGCTGTAAATGTTTGTAACTATTGTTTTCATTTGGCAGTTAAATAGTAGTAGTTTCGTCTTTGTATACAGATCTGTCTATTAATCAAGATATATTCACTTCAGTCTCAACTTTTGAACATGTCCATTACAAGGACATTTAGTTTGGTTGAGTGGAACCTACTTCCCCAAGGTTTTATATATTGTGTGTACAATCAAATTAGAATTGAACAGAATTCCTTCAGTAATAAGACTAATTGTGACAGTATATATGGGACATAGATTTTATTTCCGATAATTAGAGGAACAGGATTATTCTTATTAATAAGCTGCCTTATGACAGAATATAACATCATGGCCACCTGGAACAGTGACAGGAAATCATAGCTAGGACCAGACAGAATTTGGACAATTAAATATTTGATCCAGTCTAAGTAAAATTAAATCCTATCTGCTCCCCAATTTGGATATGTCGCCTACATAGTGACATATACGATTGGGGAGCATTGATAGGATATAAATTATGTCATGATCCAGGCTAAGTTGACAAATTCTAGACAACAACAAATTACCACATGGATTTTAATGCTGTAAAGTTCTACAGGAACTGACTTTCAAACAAGCCATCGGTTTTGATGTAAGCATGTGCATGAAATATGTGTTCAGTGTAAAATACTATACAAAACGTGGACTCAATCTGCCCATATCTGTTTCTGTGATGGATATGGGCAGATCAAATCAATGGAACCCTAAAAAGTACAAAAGTACTTTAGATTTCATCCATTTCAAATATTAGCTCTGTATGAAACAAGAAATTATGCGAATGAGTACTAGTGGAAAACTTGATATGAATAGGCAAAGCCAGAAACGAGAGGAAGAAGTAGGCCTATTTCTCCGCTCGCTTCTAGGCTTTGCCTATTCATATTAATCCAATATGGCTGATGGCGGCCATATTGGATTATGCACATTGCTGAAAAACAATCCCAACCGTCCTCTAGCCAATGTCAAGGCACACCCCAAGTTTGAAGTTGATCGGTTAAATCGTTCACGAGTTATTGTCCGGACAAGAAAATCTTACAGAATTACGGACACAGGTGTTTCTAAGTTCCCCCCCTACTAAGTAGCGTGGGACAAAAATGATGAAGAAAATTCCATCAAAGAGTCAGAAGCAGGAAATGTTGCTTTTAAGGTAAACAATGATAATCAACATTCAATGCCGAAGTTAAGAATTGTGATAACGTAAGTATGTATCATTGCCATTGATGACTGGCAAGATTTGGACAAGTTGCCGACAAGCGGTAACTGGATCTCGAGGTTACCGCTCACTCCTATCTCTGATTTAGGGTTATGCTAATATTGTGTACATACCTGGCTGTATGGCAGCATTGGGGGTCACTATGAACCGGGTTAGCCTTCGCTTTGGAGGTACTCCAGCCTCAGAAAATAAGTTGTTATATTCCTTTGAAAACTGTGTCGATAAAAAAAGAACATTATGAGATCAATGTTAGCGTCACTAATCACCCGAGATATATATCCAATGAAAGCAACATTTCGTTATTGAAGATACGCGCTTAAAGAGCAATATCACACTATGGATTACACAATCATCTATGTGAAATTAATTTTCTGAGTTGCAGGCCTTGAAATTGAAGCATCCCCTCCACATAACCAATTGTTCAATTACATAGTATTGGATGGTGTTACTGTAAAATCATTTGCGCTGATCTATGTAGTAGGCTGTATTTCCACCAAGTGATTTTGGAGCTTCTTATGGGAGCTTTTTAAAATTGGGGCATGCTGGGAACTGGCATAAGGCATTCTGAACAGAGTGGCATGGTGTGCCGAGTTGGAACTCCGAGGAACTTCATGGCATACTTTTTGGAACTCAGCAGACAAAGGATGGCTTATGCCATAACATGCAATGACATGGGGGGAATGACATATGCCATTCCAATTAGAACTCCTCTCCATCCAGATCAGAACATTAAACTGGGCATGGTGTATCCCATTGGCATATGCCATTCCTATCAAGGAATTCACCCTAATTTCAAGAAGCTGAAAAAAACAACAAAACATGGCAAATACTCCTGGATTTTACTTTAAATGAAGGCCTCAGATGGAAGCATATAACCGATTACATGTACATGTATTTGTTTTGCAGAATTTCCAACTGCATCAATAACATTTATCAACCAATCGATTTGGTTACATGAAATTGTGTGACCTGATGTTAAGGTTCAATTTCATAGTATGAATACAGGTGTGGGAGGGGAAGGGTTTCCACATGAATTCAAATACGGATCAAACTGGGATGATCCTCAAATCTATAGCAGTGTTTGGGAATGGAGGAAAGTCTGGATATTGGGTTTTCAACAAAGTACATTATTCATTGAAGGGATCTGAGATGGCTCAAAATTCTGCTGAGGCCAATAAAAACAAGAGCTTCAATATACGCCCGTATATCTGGAATTACATTGGTCCAAATTTCAAGGTTGTTTAATAGCCTTGATTCCAATTGGTAGCTAGCAATCCAGAGAAAGGTCTACAATTTTGTGCTTCTGAGAATGTAACATATATCACATCTTATATTGAATGATAAACTAAAATGAGCTCAACCCTTGGTAACTAGTTAACCTTGAAGCAAGAGCTGAGAGCTCACATATCCCACACTGAAATTGACAATAGTCAAACACAAGAAAATAGTAGTTTTCCTGCAAATGGATTCCTTTCAGACGAGAGAATTGTTCATGAAGGAAGAAGAAAGTGATGAAGTAAACCTTTGTTCTTGAGTTAATAAACAGGTGTGGTTTTTATTTCACAACAGTTTAACTAAATTTAGCTGTTTCAAACATGAGACAACTCCACAGGACAATACCATATACATGTAGGGGACAGAACTCTGAATATTCCAACCTTACACATAAGAGTCAGCTGAACTTGATTCAGTTTTTAGAGACTGTGACCTTGACCTTTGACAAATTGATCTCAAAATGTATGGCTCCTCTTTGCCATGTGAGTAAGGTATACCGTTACCAATCCATACCTTGAAACTAGAGATATCGCATGGACAACAAATGTTAATCTATGAATGGACAGAACGCAACATCGCATTACACGACCTTGTCTTCGACAGGCATATGAAATGCGACTTTTGATGATTTCTTGATTTTGGCCTTGACCTTTGACTGACATTTTGGTATGTAACACATGTCCCTCTAATGTATCTACTGGCAGAAAAAAAGTTATTTTTAATGATTTTCTGGGTTTGGGGTCACAGTGACCTTGAACTTTGAAATGTTATTTTAATAATTTCCTAATTTTGGGGTCACAGAGACCTTTGACCTTGACCTAATTTTTGGTATGCAAAACTTCATTTCCCCCTATTGAATCCACCCACAAAAAATTAGTAATTTTTAATGATTTTCTAATTTTCAGGTCACACTAACCTTTGACCTTGATTTCTGGGGTCAAAGTTACCTTGACTATTGACCTGGATCTAAATTTTGGTACATGACGAAACGGCTCCCCGTCATTTCTCAATGGACTCAAAAAATCATGATTTTTAACAATTTCACGATTTTGGGATCACAGTGACCTTGACCTTTGACCTTGACCTATATTTTGGTAAGTGACACATCGTGTCCTTATGTATCTACTAACATAAAAAAATGTTATTTTTAATAATTTCCTGATTTTGGAGTCACAGTGATCTTTGACCGTGACCTATATTTTGATATGCGACACTTCATTTCCCTCTATTGAATCCACTCCCAAAAACTTAGAAATTTTTAATGATTTCCTGATTTTTCGGTCACACTGACCTTTGACCTCTGACCTAGACCTACATTTGGTATGCAACACATCGTTCCCCCCTAGGGCACCCACTCACCAAAAATTAAAACTGTAGATAGAAAACTGTCAATGATCAATGATTTCCAGATTTTAGACAACAGTGACCTTTGACCTCTGACCTCGACCTCAAATTTGATACGCGACACATCGACTCCACCTAGCGTATCCACTCACAAAAAATTGCAACTGTGGATAAAAAACGTTCACAGAGACCGGACACAAACACTTCAGTGATTTTCTGTTTTTTAGGCCAGTGACCTTTGACCTCTGACCTCGAGCTACATTTGGTGTGCAACACATCGTTCCCCTCTAGGGCACCCACTCACCAAAAATTAAAATGTAGATAGAAAACTGTCAATGATTTCCTGGTTTTAGACAACAGTGACCTTTGACCTCTGACCTTGACCTCAATTTTGATACGCGACACATCGACTCCACCTAGCGTATCCACTCACAAAAAATTGCAACTGTGGATAGAAAACGTTCACAGAGACCGGACACGAACACTTCAGTGATTTTCTGTTTTTTAGGCCAGTGATCTTTGACCTCTGACCTCGACCTACATTTTGGTACGCGACACATCGTCTCCCCGTAGGGTATCCACTCACCAAAAATTGGAACTGTAGATAGAAAAGTGTTCCAGATATAGACCGGACACGATGGACGGACAGAGGACAGACGGACGGACGGAATCCGCCATCACATAATACGTCCGCCTTTTGGCGGGCGTATAAAAATAAAAATTAAATGTTTCTCATCGACTTTCTTCAAAGTACTGGTGTGAGCGGGCAGGTTTTTATTTTATTTTTAATTTAATTTTTTTTTTTTGGTGTTGCGGGCAGAGTTTTTTCTACTATTTTTTTCTTAATATCCAAGTGATCTATGAAATCGTTGTACAGCTGGTATCTTTGTTAGGTCGCTTGAGATCATACTTCTGTGGCAGACGTGATCCCACCTGTGTTCATCTCTGTGCATTTTGCATCACCTCAAATGAGTTTACAGTTGCTGATGGCTCCGGAGGTCCGTCCCCTGGCTCAACTAGAGTCAGCTTGAAGCGCAGATATGGCCCAAACAACTCGATGAACTCCCCAGCTGGTGCCTGGAGGAATAATCGTCTCCTAACAGTTTGTCAAGACATGATTAAATATCGCCGGCGTGAGCACACACTAACGTGTCCTCAAGTATTTTGTTGTACTGGTCAAAAACAAGCTAGTAGCTAGTTCTTTCTACAAAAATGACCCCACAATCCCTGAATTGTCGAAGACTGCCTTTACTCGTCCTCTCGGCGATAAATGCGACACAAGCATCATTGTTGTGGGAAAATATGAACTTTCAACTCGTGAAACATCAAAACGACTGTATGCATTTTCCGGTTGCTCTGAAAACCATAATCGTGAATCTGGAACACATTGGACTTTACCAATAAACCAATTTTCGCATGATCAAACAATCATATAAAGAGGAATTGCATACAGCCAGCTGATTTAGGCAGTTTTCTACATCGTATGCAAAGTGAAACACTATTTAGTTTGGAATCTTTAACATCGCTTCTCATTATTGTTTTTCAGCTATGTATCTGTGTACTTTTACTGACAATACAGTACAATCTGCGCAATGCATGCGTCTAAGTCGGGGTAGCATGAACGTATCGAAGCTACGGCAGCAAAGATACGCTCAGAAAAATAAATTTCCAATAAAATTACTTGAGTGTATTGCAGATTTCTTCAATAAATCCACACATCTGGCATGCCTGGCAGGTATTCATTATGAGTTACAGATAATATGAGTTTCCAAAAAATGTATTCAGCAGGGGTACAGATTGGTGCAGCAGTCACAATTTTTTGTTTGTTTATCTTTTGCCGAAAAATGTCAATAAATAGGGTTGGGCGGGAGGTAAATGATTGGTTCAGCGGTCCATGAGAAACATTGCATTCTTTTGGGGTTTTTTTTGGCCTTATATGGAACTCATTTTGAAGATGGCCATATAGCAGCCATCTTTGATATGGTCTGTGTGGAGAACCAATCCCACCTCTCGGGGATCACTGCTAAGCGCTCCCACCACCACTGCTCCGAACCTGGTCCCCCAGCTCGGCTTCCACCCCAAACTTGTCCTCAGTTTCTCTGGCGGTGTGTACCGTATCACATGGTTATCCAAAACCTGCAATGTAACAGAACCAGACATTGCGAAGGTGAAATCTGTAGTTTACCTGCAATGGTCAGAGAGACAGACAGACAGACAGACGAACAGAAATCATGATCGCAATATACGACCTCATTTATTGACCTGCATATACATGTAAAAAGTGTTTAGGACGGGAAGGGTCCTGAATGATCAGTTGCCACAATCTTTTAATCAGTCGAGACATATTCAGCTCATGAGGCTTCAATATGGCCAAATTTAATATTTGCGATCCCACGTTTAAATTATGGTATGGATTTGAAAATATATGCATAATTTTGGTGCACAATGATAGCTTCTTGTTTGAGACTACAGTGACTCGGGTATTGACCTCAAAATCAACAAGTTTCCTTTTCTGTCTAAGTTTTGGGTATCAGCATACCCCAAGTTCAATCACAAAAGAAGTGGAGATATCACATAGAGAACTGAAGTTAACGGACAAGATCATGGATGGATGGACAAACACACCTCAAAAGCTTTTTCAGTGTCATGCGTTTTGAGGTATAGCTGAAATTCTGTGACATTCTGCAGACCTACACTGGAGATTATAGCCGGGATATCAATATTTTCTATAGTTCTTGGTGTTCCTGCAGTAACCTTGACCGTTTGACTTAAAATTTAACAGCCTTCTTCTTTGCCAGGAGTGTGAGGTTTACCATGAGTTATAGCATGATTTCTCAAATTTTTAGGCCAGTGACCTTGACCTTTGACCGTTGACCTCAAAATGGTTCTTTTTGCTCTGTTGAAAAAGTATAACCAGTTTGGTACCAATCCATAACCAAGAACTGAAGATGTAGTACAAACAACAAAGGTTAACAGACGGACAAACAGACGGACACACAGACAGTAAAATCAATAGGCTTCTTGTTTGTCAGGTGTTTGAAGTATAACACAAGGCTATTCTACAGATAACAACTTCTTCATTGCTGCGGAGCGGATGTTTCGATCTCCAACATGGCCTTGCATTATATACGTGGACTTCTAAATGCATGTGCTGTGCATACATGTCACAGGGCAAGAGAGCACCCTCAGTCCCTATTATCCTGGACACTGATCAGCCCAGCCAGTACAGCATATCAATCTGGAACAATAGTCGGACTCTGCACACTGCCATATGATCTGTTGTGTAATTTCGCGCATAAATTTCTTGAAAGTAGAACTATATATCTGCCTATGCTTATACCCAGAAATATAAGCTTGAAGCTACATGTACACAGCGGGGAATATGTTAGTGCTCAGAGTACATCTATTGTTCCGGATTTATATCACGATTGTTTGTCCCACAGGTCACATTAAAGAGAACGTGAACTCTGGTGAACCGTGCATGGCCAGTTAAAGCTTTTTCCTCATAGAATCCAAATCGTGTATCAGATATTTTTTTACAATTTTTTCAAAGCAGTACTAAACGTTTTAACTTCGTTACACTGGAACAACATAGAGGCCTCCATGTTTGAAGAATCGTGACGTCAGCGGACACTAGTTCTTCTGCCTCTGGAGGTAAAAACGCGTCAATTGGCAGAGATGCAGTATTCGAGACCGTAGCTTACAAACATGAACGAGGATGATAGTGCGACGTGTCGGGATTACCTGGTACATTGTGACAGCCAAATGCAGAGCAGCCCGGCATCGTAGAATATCTGCTAGAATCAGGCCGTATTCTACATCAAAGCTAATCTATAACATTGCCTCTGTTCGTCGGGGAATGGAGGAGTGCATGAAAACTACCATATGCGAGCATGTTATCTCGACGCAGAGAATGTCCGATGACGTAGGACATTATCGGCACAACTGAATTTCACGCTTTCCCATTGGATGAAAATCCTGCCCAAAATAAACATGGCGGCGCCCCCAAGAAATTCCAGATCACGGTATTTTCTATGTTTGCGTCTGTCTCATTCATTGGAAAAAAATGAGAAAAAATATTTGTCACGATTTTTTTAATCTATCGGGACTTTTGTATAATTCCCGCGGTGTTTTACCGCAGAGTTTACGTTCCCTTTAAACAGTTAAGTGTATTGGATCCATCAGGTATCAGTAAATTTAATATTTCAAAATTCTTGTTGGTGAGAAAATTGTATGCTCAGTGGTAAGGTAATGTAGCAGTGACTACGCCATAATGGTACCAGAGTATCGCTGTGGGATTATTACGGAGAATAGGTACCGTAATACTAATCATTGCTGGATGGGCAGCCCCATCAATTCACTATGGCAATCAGCATTACTACGGTTAACTCACCACAGCAATTCTTAATGGTCTTAAATCATGTAAATGTGGATTATGTTAACACCATTAGATTTTTGCTGAGACAGATTTTCCGAATTGATAGAGCTGGGTGTGTAACTCGGAAGTTGACAGTTCAGATATCTTGACGGCGTTCCCGGCAGTCTTATACCTGTAGCAGTGTAGTATGAAACTTCCGTCCTTCTTTCGTCCACTGAGGTAACACTCCAATCTTCACAGCCAAAACACCCGTACGGTATGTCCTTTGAAGGGAGAGAAAGAAAACAGGAATTCATACAAGAAATAGAATGTACAATTTATGGTTATTTTGTTCTCATCTCATTTATTTATGTATCTCCATATAATGCTAGTGGCTGACAAAACAACTGCTCAGATTGTACACACAGGTCCCTTAGAGAACAAGCTCAATGTTGTGTATATGGGTAACATCATAAACAGTGAATGCTGTAAAGAGTAAATCTAAACAATTACACATACTGGGGCCGATTTCAAGAAAGCTCACTTAAGGCAAGTTTCGCACTTCAAGTCTTGAAAGTTCAAGTGCGCTGGAAAACCTCCCTTGACTCAAGTTTTTGCTTTTCATGAAAGTTCACTTGAACCTGAAATCGCACTCGAGTTCAAGTGTGGCAAGACCTCCGTTGAAAACTGCATTTGAAATAAAAACGTTCTTGAAATGAGCAATACGAAGGAAGACTGTGTCGAAAAGTAAGATTTTTTTGTGTTCCCATGCATCATAATGCACGTATGGGCATTGCTCTTTATCTGATAGATCCAAAAATGGCACAGACATATTTATTTGACACCTGAAACTCTATCGATCGGCTCCTGCGCATCGAGTATTTTGAGCATACACTTGATTCTACGGGGGTACTATTTATTACCAAATCGCATAGATGAGTTCCAGAAAAGTCACTTCAAACATCACTTGACCAAGTGCGGCCAAAAACGTTTGGTGAAACACAACTTGAGAATTTTTTGAAGTGCACTTGGTCAAGTGCGAAAATTGCCATTGAAAAAGTCATGTCAGGTGAGGTTTAATAAAATCAGCCCATGCTTGTTCTGCTTTAATCATGATAATACAAATCACATGGGTTCATGGTTCCAGGATTGGTTTATGCCTTGACTTTGTCAAAACTTTCCAGCTATTTTTTAGGACTTTCCATGACTTGTTTCATAACTTTACATGCAGACTAGAGCGAGGAAATTCCAGACCTTCATCAGGTCATCTCTCTGGTCATGTTCATCTAGTATTTTGAACACATTCACTGTCAGAAAGGCTAAATGTATGTATGCTACAGACATAATCCTTGTTGATAAAACTATTTGTTTTTCCTAAGCTGTAGGCTAGCATCATTTACCTTTTCCCTTTTTTGTCAAGATAATATTCCATGACTTCTCAATATTATTCTTACCCAAATCTCCAGATGCCAGGATTTCTATGGATCTAAACATTTCTAATTCCATGACTTTCCAGGTTGTCAAGGCCGCGTACGAACCCTGCATCACATGGTAATTCCTCTAATAAAACAATCACAGGAAGTAAAATTTTCCAGCACATAATGATGGGGAGATCAAAATGTATTAAACACGAAGTTGACAAAATTATACAGAATCATGAAGATAATCCATTATTTCTTTGTTATTTGAAATTTTTTAGGGAATCATCAAATTTATTAGAATGGCAGTTGAATTGAATTTTGTTCACAAGATTGGGGGGGGGGAGAGGGGCTGAATTATAATAGAGTGATTGAATTATTAGAGGATTTACCATATAGGCGTAGATATTGAACTGCAGATTTTTGGAGCGAGAGAGCTTAATCGTTATACACTCAAAGGTATAGGCTTACATACCGATGGTTCCATGTACCCCGTTCCCATGGACCATCCTTTAATGGACTCTCTTGTTTTGCGTATGTGTCATGTAACACTTCAGAGAGAAACTCTTGGTTTTCACGAGTGAGATCTTCATCCACTGTCTTTGTGTTCTTGCTGACAAACCATGAAGGAGGGACTGAAGACCTCTTTCTACCTCTGCATGTCTGATAGTTAACCAAGGCTCTGAAACAAAATGGAATGTAAAATTGATATCATTCAAATCCAGTGACAGCATATTACCTACACAACGGAGATTTAAACCTTAAATTTTAAATACGGTTACATGTACGGTATGCAAGCAAAATATGGCGAGCGTATGTACATTATATGTTTCCACAATGACATGTCACTTTGGGAAGATGCAAAATCATGGAACGTTGTCAAATTCGAGAATGCCAAATTCAGAAAAAAAATCACTTAGTTTGGTCGGAACGTTTTGCACAAAAACAAGCATAATTTCGGTCAACATATATGGCAATCGCTGGTAGCCTAAGATGGAAGAGTTTGTTAAGGAAAACTTGTAAACAAGTGGTTATATGCATGGGATTTATAATTTTGTTATAAATTTGATTTAATGCACTGGCATCAACTCGCGGCTGTCATGACTGTAGTGTAAATTAAACTGCAAACTGTATCATTAGGAACAGGACCGCATGATATGCACAAAAAATACACGTCAATCGAGGGAAATACCCGAAATACGGGCCACACAAATTTTCAGTTGATCCTGACTTGTATAAAAAAAAAAGACCAACCGGTACTGAAAATGTACCGATCGATACACAATTAATGAAGAGAAATAATTTCAGGACAAATACTAAGCTCTACTTTCAGAAATAGTTATGTTTTCAAGTAAAAGAAAGACTCGCCATGCCCTGATGAACAACACTCTGACATGACAGTTGTTGAACAGCCTGTGGAAAAGGCTTAACATCTCGGTGCATCTCCATGGACAATCACGAGATTCAATCATGTCAGACTGATGAATAAATGATCTATATATATGGCTTATAGCGTGGAAACATTTATCTGGTACATGTATAGCAAAATGTGTTGTTGATCATGTTGACAGACCCAAATACAGGGCCAACAAATTGTTGTTAAAGAAGTTAATTGAATGAAATTACTACTGTTTTTATCTAAAAAACATATGAATTCAATATCCCTATTCCAATCATTCTGTTCATATTACAGAATTTATAACAGGTTCTAATCATCCTATCGTGCAAAATATGGATAATAAGCTTTGTGCCTTCGCTAGTATATAGGCCTGAAACCTCATGATGTTTTATCACACATCTATCCCTTGATGCAAAGAAGGCCCCCAACATCCATGATAATTACATGGCAGGAGGGCATTGCAATACAATTCAATTAGACTGTCACCTCCCTCATATTACATGATATCATCTTAATTGCCAGTGCGAGGTCCCTGGACTGGCACAGTCGAAAGAGCCAGCTTTAATTTGGTGTATCGGGTTACATACGACTAAACGCCTTGCGGCACATGACAGTTGAATCCGTGCGATTCAGATCTTATGAGTAAGTGACTATTGCTTGCAGACAAAAGTCCATCAAACTAGTTTTGTATACAGTTTGCAACACAGGGTAAATTCCCCATGCCAGAGAAGAAATTTCTGTTGGTTACTTTCAGTTCAAGTTATGCGAATGTGAACACAAAACATTACATGGAAGAAGGATTATTAAAGAGCAAATATTGAATTATATATGTAATAGTGGTGAAATAATATTAACCAATATGTTAAGAATACATCTCAAGACCTGAAAGGGCCTGCAAATTCAAGTTTGTTTATCTATTGACCAGTCTAATAACCGCTTCAGTAGCCTACATTTCAAATAGCGTGTTCTTCGAATGAAAAATGAAAAATTTGAAAATCAATTTTCCTATTTCTAAGCTAAAACTTACCTTCACATACCTTATTGCTATCGTGTTCCTACGCGATTGCCCCATTGTAAAACCTTACCACAGAACCAAAAGAAATAGTCCCTGTAATGCCCCAATGCCCATGCGCGAGTACCCAGAATCCTCTCTGTCTGACCACGTCACTTCCTTCTTTCCTATTGAATCGCAGTGTGAATAACCCATTAGCGGGGAGGCTGGGAGGGCCATCACAGTATGTGAAGGTAAGTTTTAGCTTAGAAAGAGGAAAATTGATTTTCAAATTTTTCATATTTCCTACGCTGTAAAACTTACCTTCACATACCTTATTGCTAGAATATCATAGCAGGAGGAGGGAAATAGTGGTCAAACAGAAAAGTTCTCAAGCATAGGCCGCAAGGCAAAACAGGAGTCAGCGAGATAATCGAGTGCCATAAAGACATATAACATGACGGTATGGCCATCGATATAATCACCCAGCCCTAATATATACACATAAGCGGGCCTAGTGAATGGCTGACAAGCACTAGACCAAAACCTCCCCCCCCCCCTTTTTTTGAAAATTTGGGGAGAGCAGACACTTACCAGATTTTTAAAAAATGGTAAAATCACTAGGAGGTCTAGTGCGTAGACGAGTCCGCAACTGACTGGGCAGCCACCAGGGGTCCCAGTGAGAAGATGTCCCGTCGTTGGAGCGTCAGATCCCGGAGGTAGTGAGACACGAAGGTAACATTACTCCTCCAGTAGCAGGCCCTCATTATGTCGGACACGGATCTATTGGTCCATAGAGGCCAGGATGCCGCCATGGCCCTGACCTCATGGGCGGAGACCTTGGACAAGGAGATAACCTTGGTACGTCCGGTACGTCCGTGTACGCAAAACGAATAGTCTTGGCAAGCCAAGAAGATATAGTATTTTTAGATATCTCCTGCTTGGAAGAGGGCCCAAACGGGATGAAAAGACGCACCCGCCCAGCTCTCATATGCTCCACACGTGCCAGGTAACAGGAGAGAGCTCTGACGGGGCACAAGACTCTGTCATCGTCAACAGCCGCGGACAGGATGTTGGACAGAGCCGGGATGACGAACTCTCTCGGAAGATTGTCGTAGAGGGACTGGTTCTTCGCAACAAAATCCGGGAGAGTAGATAACGCCACCCAGGTCCACTTAGGGTTGTATCTCAAAGATCTGAAGTCCAAGGCATGGATTTCTGATACGCGGGCGGCAGAGGCAAAGGCAATCAGAAATACGGTCTTGTAAGATAGAAACTTCAACTCACAGGTGCCGATGGGTTCGAAGGGCGGCTCAGAGAGCCGTCTCAAAACCAGAGCCAAATCCCATTTAGGAAGCTGCGGCGTCGGAGTAGGCCTCTCCACCCGAAAGGAACGAAGAAGGGCAGAAAGGTTGACGTCGAGTGATGGGTTGACACCTGTGGTCAATTGAAGTACCCTGGAGATAGCGGACCGATAGCCGTCGACCGTGGCCGGAACAAGCTGCCTGTCATGGAACAGATGCAAAAGGAAGTCTGCTACCTGCTGAACAGAGGCAGAGGTTGGAACAATTCCACGTCCAAAACACCAGGTAGCGAAGGACTTCCACTTGTTTTGGTACACCGCAGTCGTTGATGCTCTGGTGGACCGGACCATCCTTTCGGACGCTTCGACAGAAAATCCAGCCTCAACGAGCTGATGCTGGAGCACTTGAACGCGGTCAGTTGAAATAGACCGGGATTCGAGTGATACAGGTTGGATCTCGGCTGACGAAGCAGGTTCCACCAAAGCGGCAGCCGACGAGGCACGTCTATGAGAAGATCCATCAGGTCTGGAAACCAAGGGCGAGTGGGCCACCACGGAGCCACAAGGTAGACCACGCACGGCTGTGCTTGGATCTTCCGGAGGACTTGTGACAAGATTGCTGGCGGCGGGTAGGCATACGCAATCATGTCGGACCAGTCCAAAGACAGGGCGTCGACTGCCAGGGCTGCTGGATCCGGAATGGGAGACACATAGGCCGGCAGTAGATGGTTCCAACGGGTGGCGAACAGATCTATGTTCGGCGTCTCCCATATCCGAGACATCTGGGCTAGGATGTCTTCGTGGAGCTGCCATTCGGTCGCTATTATCTGATTCGGTCTGGACAGTGCGTCGGCTAAGACGTTCAGATGACCGGGAATGTGGCGAGCTCGCACAGAAATTCCGTTGTCCCAACATAGGCTGAAGAATTTCTGTGCTTGATCCAGCAGTTGGGGAGAGTGAGTCCCTCCCTGCTTGTTTATGTAGGCGAGGACTGTCGTGTTGTCCGTTGCTACTAACAAGCGTTGGTTCTTGAGGTCTGGAAGCAATCTCTGTATGGACAGGGTTACGGCCTGGAACTCCAATACATTGATATGTAGCTTCCTCTGGCTGTCGTTCCACAAGCCGGATATTGACCTCGAACCCAAATGTGCTCCCCATCCTTCCATCGATGCGTCCGTGAACAGTTGACGGGACGGCTGAAAGGGTAGGAAGGTGACACCTATCATCACGTTCTCCGGCTGCAGCCACCAGCGTAGGAGACGTTTGACATCCTCTGTCACAGGGACAGTAGGATTC
Organism: Hanleya hanleyi; assembly: GCA_036873755.1. NCBI lineage: Eukaryota > Metazoa > Mollusca > Polyplacophora > Lepidopleurida > Hanleyidae > Hanleya > Hanleya hanleyi. The sequence continues at coordinate 23,262 of JAVTVY010001053.1, forward strand.
AGGTGCCGTTTCGGCCAATGGTTGTTGAGGTGCATCATCAACGGCCGAAGCTGCAACCGACCTCGAGGTGTTACATCCTGAGTTGATGTTAACAGGCCGATAATTGCAGCGAACTGGAGAGCACGTCTGTGCGATGCTGACAGGAACGTCGGCACCGGCGTCAGAATTTTCTTCCAGCGGTCTTCCGGAGGTTTCGCTAACGCTGAAAGGGTGTCGTAGGAAACTCCGAGAAAGACTCGAGACTGGGATGGTGTCAACTCCGATTTGCCCTCGTGAGGAAGATAGCCCAGAGCAACAAGGACCTCCCAAACGAAATTGGTGTCCTTGCGGAGTTCCTCCCTGCACTGATTCCGTAGTAGGGAATCGTCGAGGTAGAAGTGGTACTTGAGACCTCTCGTGTGCAGGAATGACGCCACCGGGTTGAAAATTCTGGTGAAGACCCAAGGGGATGTGGATAGTCCGAAAGGGAGCACGCGTAACTGAAACTTCCGGTTGCCAACCAGGAAGCGCAGATACTTGTGATGAGCCCTGTAGATCGGAACATGCAGATATGCATCTTGGAGGTCGAGAGACGTCATCCAATCCCCTTGTAACAGAGCCGAACGAATAGACCGGAACGACTCCATCCGGAAATGAGGAGGCGGGGCCAAGAAGTCCTTGTTCAACCGACGCAGGTTTATAACCATACGCATTTCGGTGGTGTTCTTCTTGGGGACCAGAAACACCGGAGAATAAAAGCCCGGGGACAGATCGTTTGGCAGAAGTTCTATAGCTGCACCCTTCACTACCAACTTGTCCACGGACCTCTGAATCTCCATCAGGTGCTCCCGACGCACTGGAATTCGAGACGCCCTGGGTGACGTAGTCAACGGGGAGTTGTGGCGAACTCCAGCCGATACCCATGACGTAGGGTGTTCAACACCCACGAATCCGCCTGGATTGCCTCCCAATTCCTCCAAAACCTTACAAGTCTCCCGCCTACCGTAAGCGCCGGATCTGGTGGAATTGGGAACAGCGGCAACGTGCGGTCTCGCCATGCAGAAAGCACATCTGCATGGCCCGTGTCCTCATTTCTTGGAAGCTCTGGCGGACTTCCCTTTTCCGCCACCACGTTTAGAGTGGCCGCTCCCCCCTCCCTTCGAACCTCCGCCGGATTTCGGAAAGGAGGGTCCATCCTTCTTGGCACCAGCCCCGGAAGAAGAACTTGCGGATGAAGCTTTCTTCGGGGCCGAGGAAGACGACGTCGCGGCCTCGGGGGCCGATCGCTTCCTCTGTTGTGGACCAAAGTAAGAATGTGTGGTCCTGGCAGCGGACATTTCATTCTGCAGCTCAGGTAGTACACCGGCAAACAGAAGTCCTGAGGCGGGGGACTGCTCCCTTAAGGTCGATCTCACACTGGCCGGGGTATACGTAGGCAGGGCCGAAAACAGTGCAAGACGCCTTAAGTGTACAAACATAGCGGACATGAAGACTGAGGATGCCATCAAGTCCGCGTCTGCACGCGCAGCTGCCGTCAGGAAGTCCTTCATCAGGTTGACGTCATCCACCGGGACAGATACGTAACCGGACGGTGACGTTTGGGGTATGCGATTAAGAATCGTACGAATGGCGTAAAGAAACCAATCGAGATGGGAAGTAATCGCTACCTCCTGTCTAGAAGTGTCCTCCAGTAGACACATCTGACGAATAGAAAGAGGAATGTCTTTCTTCGGCGGAGCAACTCCAAGAAACTGATCGAGTTCCGGTTCCTGGACTGCTGCTCGATCATGCCAAGGTGAACCGTGTACTGAATACGACCGGAACACGGGTCGCTCCAGCGGGAAGACACCAGTAGATTTCTTAAAAAGAGATCTAGACTCCTGTTGTCGTTGCCTCTCATCTTGGGTCTTAGGAAGTGAGAAGGCGTCCCGCATGCGTTCAGCACATTCAAAAACAGCTCTAGAAGGCGGAAGTGACGTGCGATGTGACGGCTCTTGACGGAGATCAGACATCGCAGTAACCCTTCTGGATTCTACAATTGGCGGAGGAGTCATATCCGGAAACAACTCATAAAGGCGAGCCAGTGTATCAGAGTAACTGGACGCAGCGAGGTCCGGATCAGCATCGAACAAGGAAGTCCGTTCTTCCGCTTCCGTCTCAGCGTTATTCACTGTCCCGGGATTCACAGGGGTAAACCTGGGCACAAACGAGGGCGGTGTAGGTCTACTAGCCTGCGAGAGATCAAGTGGTAGCTGAGGATGGGAACCGGAAGTCGGCCTCCCTGATGATACGGGGCGAGGTTGATAGCCAGCCCACTCGGGCACCGGAAGTGGTGTAGGAGATGGTGGAGGAGGCATCAAGATGTCACGCTGTAGGGCTGCGAAGTCAGCAGACAATCTATAGGTTGCAGTCTACAGAAGGGCCATGGCATCTGAAATTAAACAGTAGGCAGATTTATTTTATGCTAAACAGCAACCGTGTTATTAGAGAACCCCCATAGAACTATATATTTTCTGCAAGAGTAGGCTCTTGACATAAAGCCGAAACAGATGTAAGCCTTGTTGACGAAAATCAGGGTCCCCATAACCCATACTGAACTTGCTTCAAACTTCAGGAAAATCCTCTAAAATTGGTCCAAAATGGGTAATATTCCCCCTCCACCAAAGAAAAAACTTGTTATTCAATTGTCCTGAAACTCACCGACAGTGTGCCCAGTCCAAGGACCAACAAAAATTGGCAAAGAAAATAGGGTGTCGACCACGCGGTTTTCAAGCTCCATTTTACACCGTGAATTATGTCATGTGCTCGTAAGCTGAAAATGGCCCCAATTCACAGCCACACTTTCACACTCCCATCTGCATAGTGAGGCATGGGCCAATCCTACTGGCAAAATACCATGTACTGATTTGAAGCTAATCAACTAGTCAACTGAATGATATCACAAATATCAATAAACAAAAAGCCAACAAAAATTCTCATGGGGTCAAACCTGGTGGAATTTCAATTTCAAAGAATTTGAGGGGGACCAAAAATCCGCAACTGTGGACTGAGGCCTTTAAGTGAAGGGTACTTTTTGTGGATTTTTTTTTATCTACTCTTTTCAATCTATGGGTCTGTACAAGTATAATGATATATGACACTCAATGGTTGAAAGTCATATTAAGATAAAACAGAGCCACAACTTTCCCCCTACCCCATTCATATTTTGACAGTTTTTGCGACGCCATTTTGTCAGGCTGGACCGCTATGACAAATTTGAATATATTTGACTGAAAAGTTTGCATTCAGTACTAATATTGTTTTCTATTATGTTGAACACAATTCAAAACAATGATATTCACACCCAACACAGGACTGGAAGCATGAAACCAGCACAGGAGCTTGGGCTAGAAGGGGGGGGGAAGGGGTGGATAACTCTTAGCATGACAGGGGAATATCTGTTACATTGTGTATAGTATTGCCATCTCCAATGCTGGTTTTATGGGAGGGGGTGGGGGTGGGGGGGGGAGGGGGGTGTGGTAGGGCTGTTTAATGGTCCCAGATGAATTATTCTGTGACACTAAAACTTCTGGGAAATTCCTGGGACAATTGACACCCCCTACCCCTCCCGATAAAACACCAACATTGATGTTGGCAATTCTACACATCTTGTAACAGATATTTTCTGGCCATGCTAAGAGTTATCCCTTCCCCCCTTTCCGATCCATGCCCCTGTGCTGGTTCAATTATTTCAGTCCTGTGTTGGATGTGAATAGCATTGTTTTGAATTGTGTTCAACTTGATAGTAAACAATAGTAGTTCTGGATGGGAAATTTCGAGTCAGATATGCAAATTTAATGTTACCTGAGAAAATGCCTGTTCTGTCATATAGGTTGCAGTCTACAGAAGGGCCATGGCATCTGAAATTAAACAGTAGGCAGATTTATTTTATGCTAAACAGCAACCGTGTTATTAGAGAACCCCCATAGAACTATATATTTTCTGAAAGAGTAGGCTCTTGACATAAAGCCGAAACAGATGTAAGCCTTGTTGACGAAAATCAGGTTCCCCATAACCCATACTGAACTTGCTTCAAACTTCAGGAAAATCCTCTAAAATTGGTCCAAAATGGGTAATATTCCCCCGCCACCAAAGAAAAAACTTGTTATTCAATTGTCCTGAAACTCACCGACAGTGTGCCCAGTCCAAGGACCAACAAAAATTGGCAAAGAAAATAGGGTGTCGACCACGCGGTTTTCAAGCTCGATTTTACACCGTGAATTATGTCATGTGCTCGTAAGCTGAAAATGGCCCCAATTCACAGTCACACTTTCACACTCCCATCTGCATAGTGAGGCATGGGCCAATCCTACTGGCAAAATACCATGTACTGATTTGAAGCTAATCAACTAGTCAACTGAATGATATCACAAATATCAATAAACAAAAAGCCAACAAAAATTCTCATGGGGTCAAACCTGGTGGAATTTCAATTTCAAAGAATTTGAGGGGGACCAAAAATCCGCAACTGTGGACTGAGGCCTATTAAACCTATCGAAGAGGCTGGCAGGAATAGATGTTGCTGGAGGGCACTGCCTATCAGAAGGGGGAAGTAAGGCAGAACCGGAAGCAGCCGCATACTGGGACATCGCCGGCCTAGCTGGGTATCTAGGCAGATGTGGGTGAGCAACCCTCACTTGTCGTCTCGGTATAGGTGCATGATATGGCATAGCATATCTGACAGGCCTAGGAGAGGGAGAACGGAAGTGAGCACCCGATGTACCGGAAGTCGGATGTGTAGAAATACGTGCAGTAGGAAACACACGACGTGGTACATCAATAGGTCGGACTACAGAAACCACAGAATGGTATGAAGTAGGCCTATACACTACACTGCGTACAGGAAGCGGAGAGTACGGCGGTGCAGCATAGGGAGCCGATCTGCTATACATCGATGACGTAACCGGAAGTCTGTTCATCGATGACGTCACTCTCGTGTCATACACCGATGAATGACCCGGAACCCCATAACCAGATGGATAGGCAGGAACATCATACGCAGAGGCAGTCCTATAGTAGGATGAAGTAGCCGACATCGGAGCATGCGCAGAAACAGGAGCGGAAGTTCCGATGTGATACGATGATACCGGAAGGTAAGACGATACCGGAAGGTATGAAGTCAATGGTTGCATATAAGCATCCGAGATACTCGGAGCTACCATTGGCCGGAAGTCATAACTGGACACAGGCATGCGTTGACGCTGGTCCGGTTGAGAAAGCTGCGGGGGAGCTGACAACGGCTGTTGTAAAGGCGCCCTGGACAGTCTGGGAACATTCAGTAGGGAATGGCCAGAAGCAGCAAAACCGGAAACGGGTGTAATAATCACCGTAGACTGCACTGGGCGAGGTGATATTACGGTCGCAGGAGCAGCTGACATCTTCGTAGGTAGTATAGACATAGATGAGCTGCGCCGAGATGAAGACAGATTCTCCGGAAGTGACGAGTCCTTGACCACGGAAGTCACAGTCCCCGGGTTGACAATCCGAAACAGGGGACCCTCAGTCGGAAGTGACGTCACAGAGGTGGGGTCAAAGTTGGCCGTCAAGGTCAAGGTCGTCCCGTGCAGTAACTTACCTACGGGACGGCCGCCATCTTTGTTCCCCACCTTGGTCCCTGAAACAGAATTAGTACATGGAGGAGGAGAAATACTGAATACATTCGGCAAATTACTAGATGGAGTTACTCTCAAATCATGCGTAACGGACATATCAAGAGAGGCAGACTCGTCTGGCTCGTTCACAGGAGAGCGAGACGGAGAGTCGACCAAGCTCTCGGCACAATCGAAGCCAGGCGGGGGCAAAACTTCACTGGCATATGAACCGACAAGATATTGTTGGAATACGTCGTCGGTCCACAGCTCGCATTCTGCACATTTGGCAAACTGGTCACACCAGACCCCTCTACACGGCGGACAAGCTGAATGCGGATCCGTCGTGGGTTTGGATCGTCCACATACAACACAAAACACGGACGCCATCTTTATTATGATTCGACAATACTCCCTGACGATATTTGAAGTCCAGGTAGGTCTCGAATCCAGGAATTTGGTAATATTCCTTCATCTCTCTCAAGGTAATATCCCAGGAAATCTCCGTAGGTAATCCAAGGTTACGAGTGAGGAATATCGTGGTATTACAGATGTAGATCTTGAAACTTTTACGGGAGCACAATGGAACTACGTCTAACCGCTACGATTGTAGAGGAAAGAAGGAAGTGACGTGGTCAGACAGAGAGGATTCTGGGTACTCGCGCATGGGCATTGGGGCATTACAGGGACTATTTCTTTTGGTTCTGTGGTAAGGTTTTACAATGGGGCAATCGCGTAGGAACACGATAGCAATAAGGTATGTGAAGGTAAGTTTTACAGCGTAGGAAATCCCCAAACTCATCTTTATTTATTATGAATTTGAAATTTCAGCCAATAAAAAGTCACTATGTGTTTTGATACATCAGAACCTGCATATATGGTTTAAGGTAAATAACTCTTAACACCATTTCTACTAGTTGGCTCCCTTGCATTGCTCCAATCCCTGAGCTTGTCTAATATTGTGAGTCTCTTATTAAAGATAATCTAATCCAAAAATAAATCATAAAATATAACAAGGTAGACATAGGGATGAGATGAAGGTATTGGGGTAACTACTATCTCTCCCAGTCATGTTCTGCGATGTGATAGCACTTGTGTTACTACAAACATCAAGTGAAAAGAATGGGGGACTATGTTACATCATATACAATGAGCTCAGGGTTACAAAAGATTTTTCGTGGAAAAATGGCTCGGACACCTTCTCTAGAATTATTTGTGGCTCTGCTTGTTCAGTCTTCTACAGATCATTTGTACTTTCTGTCCACTGGCCGTACCCTGTTTAAGAACGCATCAAAACCTGTTGAAGTAACCTTGTTTTATGTTGAAAGCTTCACCAGGACCTCGCACAAGCTTTCAATCTGTCACACAGATTTAGAGCTCTAATCCAACCCATTCATGTGGTTTTACATTAATGATATAGTTTCTTCCTTCTGGCTGCCAGTATACATTTGGCGTGGACAGATCATAGCGTTCATTTAATATCACACATTGTTGTCAGGGTATGAAATAGACAAACAAATTCTACTTGCCCTTCGGCAAGCACGGGCAACCAACACATCCAAATGCATTGCAATTTGGACAGAATTTGGTCGCCCAAAGGAAATTTAGGTTGCCCCGGGCAACCGGGCAAAGGGCTATTTCGCACCCTGGTTGCCCTATTTACCCTGATCTTCTATGTTGCAGTATCACCTGAACTCTGAACAATCAATCTGATAGATGTGAATATCTCACCATTGCACATCCCTGATCACAGTTCTCATGACATAATGTAGTAGCAGTACAGATGGGTCAGAAGAACTACTATATCAGGTGAACCAACAAAGGATTAGTTTAAGATTTTACCTGTTCCAATTAGATGTGGGAGTTGGTGATCAACTGAGAGCGACGTTGTTTGGTCTCGTCGCACTGGTGGGGGCCGGAAAATATATTCACATGGGATGTCAAAGCGAGAAAATGCCACAGGAGGTATAAATAATGGAGGATCTGGTTGTTTCAACCAATCCTTCATTGAGGTGTATTTTTTAATAATTAACTTGTCTTCAAGACTCTCATATGTTCCATCCTCTTTTCTCTCCATTGGTAGATACTGGAAATCTGCCATTGCTACAACAAATTATTAGCTACAATTAGTCAACAATTTATTATGTGATTCAATTGTAATGGAAATGACCAGCTTTAATGAATAAACGGTGAAAAACGAGTGAGTGGGTGAATAGGATTTAACATCGCTTTCAACAATATTTCAGTCATATCACGACGAACGAACTAGCCACCACCCAGCCAAGTTGCATTAGATACAAGTCAGATAGCAATGGAGACTACACAGTGAAATAAATCAATTATAATAAAAACGATCAGCCTTTTTAATAGAAATGGAAAAATCAAGTAGCAAGGGAGACCACTCAATCTGTAATTCAATTACAAGCGAGGTAACCCATGATGTAATGTATAAAAGGATATAAATGGATGGAAGCAATAACCCTGTTAACCGACCTGCAGGGCTCATCTGTCTACACTGGGTGGCAAAGAGAAGTTGTACTCAGTGTCTTCAGTGGATCTGATGTTAATTATTTCATGATTTTGTTTTTTCCACATATTTTAACTGAAAATATCCAGACATCTGGTAACAATATTTTAAGGGAACTAGTCTACATTTACATGATTTGACAGAGATGAAATCAACAAATCCTACAGTATTGAAACTACAGCAGTTAATTCAAAACTTTCAGAGCAAAAAAAATTAACATAACCCTTCGGGCCTCGCTCATACAGAGATGACCGGCATTTCTAGCACGGAGTATCACGGGCATACGAATGAGGTCAATTTACCCACTCAAGACTCATTTTCACATGGCTACTGCTAGTAATATATCTATTGCTCTGACAAATATATATAACCAAACCAATTAATACTCTGATAGCTGTAGGTTGTTTCAACAGTGCCTAAGATCTCCGCTTTCCATTCTTCAGTTCCGCCCGTACTTGTAGTTTCTTCGGCAGTATCCCTGATCTTCCTTTTCCTGCGTTTCACTCTCAGTAAGACATTTGTAGTGGCAGTCCTGTGCCCGAATACCGACTTACAGTATGTATCTGCTGGCCTCATTTTGAGCTCCAGCTTCTTGGATGGACTGTACACTATCTGAAAATTATATTAGGAAAGAGGTAGAATGGCATGTTAGTATTTCAGAAAGGAACAACACTGAAAGACTTACAGGTTACTGATAGGATATTTATCAATATTTTTAAGTATTTAATTATCTTATAATACTTTCTGTTAAAACTATTTCTTATAATGTCTGAGCATATGAATTTTAATAGTTGGAATCTCCATCTATTCAACACAGGAATGAAAATCTGACATTTTCTACGGAAAGATAGATGGGTTGTTTATGGATCTATTGATGGATCTATGACAGGATGAATATACAGATGTTAGATGATATGAAAGGATCAATAGAATGAAATGATGGATCTATTGATTGATGGATTCATCAGAAAGATCATTATATGGAAGGATGGATAGATCAACCTATGGATGATACAGGAGGATCCATTGACAGATGAATTTATGGAGGGATTTGGAGAGATCCATGAAGGGCAAACATTATTCACATGGCTCTACATGGATATATGATTTATGAATAATCTGGACGATCTACATAAGATAAGATAATATACTCATATCATAATAAAATATAATAATTCTATGTAATATAATAATCATTCAATGGGGATTGTGCATAGCCTCAAGGCCACAGGAAGGGATTTATGGAGAGATCAATGGATGGACAGATGGATCTATGGATTACAGATCTATGGATCTAAGGATAACAATCTAAGGATGGACAGATGGATTTATGAATGGGCAAATGGATCTGTGGATGGATATGGATCTGTAGATGGACAGATGAATCTATGGATTGACAGATACATCTATGGCTGCACAGATGGATCTG
>JAVTVY010001054.1:0-34937 GCA_036873755.1 Hanleya hanleyi
GGAGCATCTCCCGCTCTTCAGCATCAACGAAACAGGGCCCATCGAGTTCACCATCAGTAATGCGGATACGGCCTATGTGGATTTAGCCCATACATACTTGTATGTGAAAGCCAAGATCGTCAATGGAGATGGCACCAGAATCGCCGACCAAGCAACGGTGGGCCCGACGAATCTCTGGTTGCACTCGATGTTTCAACAGGTGGATATATTTCTCAGCGACAAACTCATCAGTGACTCGACCAACACGTACCCCTATCGAGCCTACATCGAGACACTGTTGTCGTATGGCCGAGAGGCTAAAAAATCTCAGCTGACAACCGCTTTATTCTACAAGGACACGCCCGAGCACATGGACACGGCGGACAATGGGGATATAACAAACGGAAGGCTTTCACTGCGAACAGTGCCTCGGTGGATATGATGGGTCGACTGCATGCAGACATGTTCATGCAAGACCGGTACCTCTTGAACAAGACCCCCATCAAAATCCGACTGATACGGGCGCCTCCCCCCTTCGCCTTGATGGCCACTAACGTAGAGGGGCATGTAGCGGACTATAAGATTGTCATCCAAGACGCAGTCCTGTATGTCCGAAAAGTGAAACCGAATCCAGCCGTTCAATTGGGACACATGAAAGCCTTGGAAACAAAACCAGCCCAGTACCCTATCCGACGTGTACAAACCAAAGTGTTCTCTGTGCCTGCTGGAAATATGGGCGCCAACAAAGAAAACCTGTTCCTGGGGGAACTACCCAAGCGATTGATCCTGGCCTGTGTGGAAAATACCAGTTTCAGCGGAGCCTACCCAGAGAATCCGTTTGACTTTAAACATTTCGGCATCAATTTTGTGGCCCTGCATGTGGATGGACAACAGGTGCCAGCCACGGCCTTAACCCCGAACTTTGGGCGGAGGAATTTCATTCGAGCCTATCAGAGCCTGTTTACAGCCACCGGTCAAATCAACCAGGACGAAGGGAATATGATCAGTCGGGAGGACTAAGCGAACGGATACACGTTGTTCTGTTTCGATCTGACCCCCACCTTAGAGAACGACCATCAGCTGGCCCTGACCAAGCAAGGCAATTTACGGTTGGAAATCCACTTTGCACGAGCCCTGGCGACCACCGTCAATGTGATCTGCTACGCCGAGTTTGACAACATCATTCAAGTGGACAAGGCGCGCAACGTCCTGTGTGACTTCTCCACCTAACATGGATACAGACCAGATAACCACCGTGCTGGAGAATGACCCAGAGACACGTAGGGTCTTTCAAGGGGTGTTCGCCTGAGATGTGTTTCCATTAGACCGTATGTATCCGGCTGCTTACGTTCTCAACACGGACCCGATGGATCGACCCGGTGAACACTGGGTGGCCGTGTACTTGACAGAAGAGCAGGGGGAATACTTTGACCCGTACGGTCTGCCACCCCTCCATCCCGATTTAACAGACTTCATGGATCAAGGCACAGAGACGTGGTGTTGGAACAGTCAAACGTTGCAAAGCCTGACCAGTGGCGTGTGCGGACAATATTGCTTGTTTTACCTGTACCATCGATGCCGGGGAAGACCCTTATCTACTATCGTACAGATGTTTGACGAGTACTCCCAGGCCGAGGACCGCGATGTACTCGTCTATGACTGGGCCGCCCATCATTTCAATGTACAAGCCCCGTTCTGGGCTTAAGTTAATGGCAAGCCCCTTGTTCTGGGCTTCAATGTACAAGCCCCTTGTTCTGGGCTTCAATGTACAAGCCCCTTGTTCTGGGCTTCAGTTAATTACAAGCCCCTTGTTCTGGGCTTGAGTTTTCACGTGGTTGTTCTCACGTTGTTGTTGTTCACTGAATAAAAAAAAAAAAAAAATGAGATCTCACCAAAAAAACCCTGTCTTGTGTGTTCTATTCCTAATGCATCAATGCCCAATGTGGAGATTCAGTCAAACTGAAATCAGTGGTGTAGGATGGGGTCAAAATGTAACCCATCAAGTTTAGAAGGCAAGAGCACTATAGTAAAAAATAGAGAACCAATGAAATCAGCCTACAGACCAAGTACGTGTCTTTGGTCTAGGTTTGGAGCGGGTATTTCATTGAGGTACGTGTATACGGTGAGTGAAGAGACTCGTCCAACACGTATAGATTATGACTATAAGTTCTATGAGCATAATGCATGAAAGTGGCTTTGAACACCGTATTAGTCAATCAGTGGCCTAGAATGGAGCCAAAAGGTAACCCATCCATGTCCAGAAAAACATTACCCGGGTGTACAAGAACCCAGATGTAGGCGCGGACGTCAGCGAAAGCACACCGTGAATACCCCAATTCCATTGGCTGATTGTTCGATCGCTGATTGGTTCTTTTTCTCGACCGCTGATTGGCTCTTTTTCTCGACCGCTGATTGGTGCAAATGGAACTGCCCATCTTTCCCAGGTTCATCTAGAATCCCCCTAGAATCTAGAATTTTTTATTGTGCTCAAGCTCTGACTATAGCGATGCCGCAACATTGTCTCATTGGACATTGGACCGTCTGACCTGGAGGTCACCCTTTGACCTTTTGACCCGCGTCCGCGCGCGCGCGCGCACTGCCGGGGATGACGCGGGATGACGCGCGCGCGCGCGCGCGCTCGCGCTGCGGGGCGCTGGGGCGGGGCGGGAAAAGGTGCCGGCGGTTGACCATACGGACGTCTAAGAGGAAACATGTGGAACTCTTCTATGTTTGGAGGTAGTTTTTTAGTGAAAAACTCGGAAGTGACGTCATACAGGGTCCAGTTTTCGACACTGAGTGACCACATCCGACAAAATGGCCAGTTTTCGACACCGGATGTGCCGCCATCTTGAACATACGTTCCGCCATCTTGGATATGTCCCATAATGCACCGGGTCAAAATACTCGCTTCTGATTGGACGAGAGCTCTGGGACGGATTTGAAATACTCGCTTCTGATTGGACATGCATCTGCGCATGCGCAGAATGATATTCCTACCGCACACCCAACCCATCAGATGCCCCTTCACGAATGCTTCACTTAGATACCTCACTCGACCCCATTGGTGCATTAGGGGCTCCCCTACATCCCAACACGGCTATTTTCATACACTTGGGCCACCGCGCATGCGCAGAATGCCGATAGTTCAACCCCACACCCAGCCCATCAGATGCCCCTTCACATAAGCTTCACTTTGATACCTCACTCGACCCCATTGGTCCATTAGGGGCTGCCCTAGCTCCCAACACGGCTATTTCCATATCCTTGGGCCACCGCGCATGCGCAGAATGCCGATAGTTCAACCCCATATCCAGCCCATCAGATGCCCCTTCACGAATGCCACCGATTCGCACGGGGACACTTCCTATCATGTTCTAAATGACGAGACGAGTAAAACGAGACCTCACAACCCTACCGCAAATGTATAGAAGTACGTTTCCCAGGATGGTCCTATACCTCCCATACCCCACATAGGCATTTTCCCGTAATTTAGGATAAAGTCCGTATTCCGTATTTTTTCAGGAAAATTTTTACATACACCCACCCTGGAACTAGGGGAAGATAACTCTGTTGATAGACAAGCCCCGTTAAGCCCGGCGACCTATATACCCCTCATACCCCATATAGGCATTTTCCCAGGTTTTTCGATAAAGTCCGTGTTCCGTATTTTTTTTTTCAGGAAAAATTTTACATGCAGCCACCCAGCCATCAAATACCCCTTCACCTAGGCTTCACGTTGATACCTCACTCGACCCCATTCGACCATTAGGGGCTCCCCTAGATGCCAAAACGTCTATTTTCATACCCTTGGGCCACCGCGCATGCGCAGAATGCCCCTAATTCAACCCCACACCCAGTCCATCAGATGCCCCTTCATGAATGCTTCACTTTGATACCTCACTCGATCCCATTGGACCATTAGGGGCTCCCCTAGCTCCAAAAAGGCTATTTTCATGCCCTTGGGCCACCGCGCATGCGCAGAAGGCCGATATGTCAACCCCACACCCAGTCCATCAGATGCCCCTTCACGAATGCTTCACATCGATACCTCACTCGACCCCATTGGTCCATTAGGGGCTTCCCTAGCTCCAAAACGTCTATTTCCATACCCTTGGGCCTCCGCGCATGCGCAGAATGCCGATAGTTCAACCTCGCGCCCAGCCCATCAGATGACCCTTCATGAATGCTTCACTTTGATACCTCACTCGACCCCATCGGTCAACTAGGGGCTCCCATAGCTCCAAAAAAGGCTATTTTCATACCCTTCGGCCGCCGCGCATGCGCAGAAGGCCGATATGTCAACCCCACACCCAACCCATTAGATGCCCCTTCACCTAAGCTTCACTTTGATACCTCACTCGACCCCATCGGACCATTTTATCTAGGGACTACTTTTTCTCCGCGGAAGCTTTTTCCCGAGACCGAATCACCGCCAAAACCGCGGCCAAACCGCATCACCGCGCATGAATACATTTTTTTTTTTTTTTTGCCGGAACTTTTTTTTTTTTTTGCACACCTCCCCAATAACCCACCTCCCCCAATAACCCCCCAATGCCCGAGTTGTCTCCCTTGCATCCATAGTGTAGAGATGGCAACTGTGACGTCACAGAGGTCATATGCAAATTTCTGAGGTCAATGCGACTCAGATTGCTCACTATACACTACTTACAGTTTATAATTGACAGAAAGAGCTTTCCTATGCAGCTACCTAGGATCAAGCCTCTGTAGTTGCTAGGATCGAGTTTATCACCAGATTTGTAGATTGGGTAGATGTACGATAAGTTCCAGGGCCGAGGAAAAGAACCAGAATCTAAGATTAAATTAAACAATTTAAGGTAATGATCAATAAGCGGAATAGCCGAAGTTTTAATCATTTCATTTAGAATAGTGTCCGGACCACTGGCTTTTTTATTTTTCAATTTCTTGACTGCATCTCTGAATTCAGAAGCTGTTACAGGCTTATTAATTCCAGAATTGACAGAATTACTGGAGTTATTTCTGAGAGTTTCTAGTTTAGATCGAATATCACGGTGGTGATCATTTTCATCACTATTGTCAGTATTCAGAGCGGCAAAGTGGTCAGTCCACGTTGCCATATCAATGTCATCAGTTTCTGAAGTCGAGTCATCAGTAAGGTATCGAATAAGTTTCCAATATTCAATTGGATTAGCAGAAGCAAGATTGTCTAGTTGGTTGAGGATCTTAGTTTGAAACACTTTCTCTTTATAATTTAGCAGACGTTTATAGGCTTTTTTGTGTCTGTAATATTCTATTGTAGATTTTCTATCGTAAGAATTAGTTTTACACTTATTTAGGGCTTTGAACATGTTAGTCTTTAAGGTAGTACAGTCGCTGTCATACCAACGAGATCTCTTTGACCGTTTCTTGGAGACACGGACAAGTTTAAGTGTTTTTGAAGCTGCCGATAGGAGTATGCCATGTAAATCACAAGCTGCAGTATTTACCCCATCGGGGGAGAGTTGATAATTCTGCATTATAAATTTATTGGTGAGGTTTCTGCATTCAGGGGAAGTAACTCCAGATAGAAATGCAGTGGGTGAACTATCAGTCCAAATAAATTTGTATGGCTTAGATTCCTTAGCGTTAGTAGATTGAGTGCCACGTTTTTGTGAAGTAACATTTTCGTGCAGATCAAGGTCAGGATGAGAGATATCTAGTTGTAGAATTACAGGGCAATGATCAGATAGATAGGTTAAAGGGCGAACTTGCAAAAACATGACATGTTCATATAAGAGAGGACAAGCGAGTACATAGTCCACAGTGCTGCAGCCATTATATGTAAAACAGGTGTAACTTCCAAAACTATCCCCAACACAACGACCATTCATGATGCGCATGTTTGTGTTTTTACACAGTTGTAATAAAGGTGTCCCAAAAGAGTTAGTTACAGTGTCCATCGTGTTACGAAATTTAGGTATGTTGAGATTTGGATCAGTCCTCAACTGAGGGAGAGGTGACCGTCTGTGGTGCCCTGTGTCATCAAGATGATCTGACTGTTTGCCAACTCTGGCATTGAGGTCACCACCAACAAGCACATCACCCATGGCGGAGAACAGAGCTATGTCACGCTCTAGGATATCAAATGGATCATATGTATCTCCGTTCCAAATAGGAGACTTGGAGGGAGGAATGTAAATAAAACCTATATATAGATCATTTTTTAAGTTCAGTTTTGTCTTGTTCAGTTTAATCCACAATGAGTGACCGTTGTATTTCTTAACCAGACTAATGGCCTCATGTAGATAATGCTTATAATAAACGGAGACACCACCCCTAGTAGTATTGTCAGAGATTAATTCAGTTCTTGGGCAGTGAAGGCCATAATAATTTGGGAAAATATTATCAAATTTTTTGCTCATCTCATCATCAGCAGTGAGCCATGTTTCACTGAAACCAACAACATCAGAACCATCAAACATATTTACAATGTCACTGAGCTTCTGGCTGTCCTTAATTTTGTTGGGCAGCCCTTGTACATTCCAAAAACTGAGCGATAGAGGCATACTACAATAAAATTTCTTGATTAAATATATGTTAACCTGTCAGGCGAGCACTGCATATTTCCGTACATGTTTTGTAGGGGTTGTAAAGTGTTGTAGTTAAGAAATAATTTTACCATTTAATACAGATCTAACAATAATGACAATGTGTAGATTAGAGCCATATCCTGAGTCTTATACAGATCATACCATTAATCATGCCAAATATCATGGCATAGTGATTAAATTCATAAAGCTACCAGCTATAATTAGGATGATCAGGTTCCATTAGATCTGGTCGGCAACAAAGTAAATATCTAGTGTTCATTCCAACAGCAATGAATTACCATTGTATACACAGAATACTATCGTATACATAGATATTCAAAAATCATATTTTTAAAGGGTAAAATATTTCTGAATTTGTTTCTATTACATGTATTTCACCAATTTGGATTTAAGATAAACTTTAATCTGCATTTGATTGAATGAAAAGTTAAAATAATCCTTAAGGAGAATCATGATCCATACATTTATAATGCGTATCAATCAATATAGCATAGTGGTGACCAAATATAGACCTCAAAAATTTGTTTCCAATACAAATATTGGTTAATATAAATATACAGTTTGGGTTCACCAGTTAACAGTGGTTAACAAGTTAAATACTAATTAGAATTTAATTTGGCGTGAATAGATATGGTCCTCATAAGGAGTATTCAAGTACCGGTACCATTGATACACATGTACAAATCAAAACAATGGATACAATGTGAATGTCAAAATTAGGATATAATACTAAGAGTGAATTTCAGATATCAAGTCAAATTAGGATTCCATCAGCACTTGAGTGAGAGAAAATTGAATAGATGCTATATAGGTCAGACTGATCTTCAAATTGAAGCAATTATCAGGATTTCTATGAGATACATATAGAAAGCAGGTAATTAGATAAATATCATATTTTTTTGTGTAACTCATACAATATCAGTTCAGTAGATAACCAAACTTGTAACTAGGTTGGATATTAACCAAGATAATTTCCCAAATCTCAAGTATTTGCCCACAACAAATAACAGCTTTTTGCGGAGTTGACGGTTACCGTGGGCAAACACAAAGTTTGACGAAGTGAGATTCTCACAGATCGACATACTATTAAGGGTTAAATATCAGTACAATGTAGCTCAACTCACTGGGAAATTTGGGAGAAAACCAGGGTGTATATTAGGGAGCATGCATGCGGTTCCAAGGTAAGTATTGTTGTATGTTAGGGTATGGCCACAAAGAGGGATTTGGCACAGATGACGGGTACATTCCATAATGTCCCAGCGAATTGTAAGGTGATGGAAACTCCAGCCCACCCATAGAATTATGGGTTGGCATACAAGGTATTTCCTGTCGAGTCTGACCAGTCAGTGGTCTCATGGTAGCACTAGTCATTGATATGGGGCTTGTATTGATTTCTGTCGACATAGAATGTGTCCCAGGCACACTGTGTACCGGAGTGACCTCGGGGTTGACAGGTAGTGGGGTAGTGACACTTGATTTATGCCTGGCATGAGTACCAACATGTAACGAGTCCTTGTCGGCGGGAGCTGCTGTGGAAAAGGTACAGTTGTGCGTGTGTGTGTATGACCATCCTGTGCCATACTGTCCACTTTCGGAGCAGGTGTCCTATCTGAATGAGGGATAGTTCCCGGTTCTATATCATGTACCTGTACCATTTTTGTAGGGCTAGGAGTCCAGTTGGTCCTGAGCTTCCCTCTGCTGCGTAGGGCATGTCTCAGTATCTGACTAGCTAGAACTGCCGTTCCCCTGGCGTTGAGATGGGTGGTGTCATGGTAGAGGTCACTGTTGATGATGCCAGATGCTGACACAAAGACACGGCAATTGTTAAGAAATTTACAATTCATGTTCTGGCATAATAAGCGCAGTCGGTCATTCAGCTGTTGAATGTTTGGGTTGTATTCCTCACCCACTCTACCTCTTCTGGGGAGCAGGGAACAGAAGTTAATAGAAGCATTGGGGAAGTGCTCAAGGGAAGTAGCAATAAGTAGACTGAATTGTTCTTCCAACTCCCCAAGGTCAGCATGTGAATTACAATCATTGGAGCCAATATGAAAAGTAATTGTGGTGGTTTCAGAGTGAGTGCCCAATTGCTTCATGTAAGAGATAACATCAGTAATCTTTGCTCGTGGGAGAGTTCGTATGTGCGTCTCTCCAGTCCGGTCCAACTGATGGCGCTTGAGACCTTTAATGATAGATGATCCTATAATGAGGTTGGTACACTGAGGGAGAGAGGCAGATCTGTAGGTAAACCGACTATCATGACTAGTTTCACTCATGTGAGGGTGCTCACCTTGGAAGGCTTCAAATCTATTTTTAGTAGGCACATTATAGTTCAGATAGGGAGGTCTTCTTTCATCCGTGGCTGATGGGTTTGGCTTTTCTGCGGCAGAGCGGTTAGCAAGATCAGTGTTAGAAATAGACCCCCCATCCCTTTGTGGGGGAGGGGTAGTAGTTCTACAATCGTTAGATGCAAAGGCCGACATAGAAACTCTGTATGATGTAGGGGAGATAACCGATGGAGTCAGTATGGTTGTCATTGCATTGCAGTCCTTCCTATTCATTGGAGGATTGTTCTCATTCCCATCTGCTGATAATAAATTGGGTGTTTTTGTCTCCAGCAGAGAGGGCTTAACTTCAGACGTTGATTTGGGTGCCGAACACAAGCGTTGGAGATGAGTACATTTTTGCCTCAAACTTGTAATATCTCCATGGAGGGCTTTATTTTCTTTCTTCAATGAGTCAACTTCCCGCTGGATTTCACCAATTTTGTCATCAACAGATTTTTCGTGGATGGATTGAAGGGTGGTTATCTGTTTCCGTAGGTCTAAGAGATCACATTCCAGTTTTAGGAAGCTGTTGGCAGTATAGCCAGATTGTTGGGTATTTTGATCAAGCTTCTTCATTTTCTCCTCAAGCAGCTTAATAGCAAATATGGTATTTGGGCTGGTTTCAGAAGCACGATTTTTCTTGTGCACAGGACTTTTTGTCACTTTAACCATTTTTGGAGACCGGGAGACCACAGTATTTCTGAGCATGGGTTTTTTTCTTGATCTTGTTACCGGTTGTTTTTGCAAGGTGTGGCTCTGTACCGACTGATTTGATGGGATGGTAGTACTAGTAATGAGCGAAGTGTCAATTGTCATCTCCGCGGCACAGACTGCTGTTGCAGATCTGCAAATGTAGCACGAGAACTGTAGAGACTTATTTCTGGAATGTTCCTTGAATTCTCTATCTGAAAGCTGCGCACAGTGTTGATGCAGCCATCTGGTGCACTGGGTGCACTGAATCGATTTACCATGGTCTGCATCAGTTTCACAGGTTGGGCAAACTTCAGTATCGGTATCAGTATGGTCAAAGTTACCAACTTTGGGCCTACAGTTGAGTGCTTCTTCCAGTGCCTCGCCAATAACTTTGTTTAGGTCAGTGGCATCAGATGAATCATGGTCCGTGGCAGCCATGATTTCAGGCAGATGTTCATGGAAAAAGAGATCAGAATTTTTGCCGTTTACAAGAGCGGACGAAGTGGTGTGGTATAGGTTCATAGTATACTCAGGAGTACCATGCACATTCACTTTCGTTGTAAGTTGAACTTCATTCCCTGTCAAGTCATTCGTAATGTTTTTTTCCGCGGTCAAATTAGATGGTGGGCTCTGGAAAAACATGTTTGTTTTCAGCCGAAAAAGTTCGTACATTCCAGCACTGAATTTCAATAACGTGCCACCCCCCTTTACCTCTATACACACATCAGACTGTCGCTGAGTGGCCGTCAGTTTCTTGTGCAACGATTTGGATTTGTCCAGCATATACGAAGTTGTGTTGACGTTTGGGACAGCTGCACCGTTCATGAGGATACTTTGGGCGGGAGAAACAAGAACTACGTCGTCGCCATCTTGATTTCCATTTGAGGCAGCACTCAAGATTTCTAGGCATTCCGCCATGGTCAGTGCAATACTGTTGTTGATTTGTAAGTAGTCAACTGTAGACGATAATTAGACTCCAGAATCCATATGCTGGCGGGCCCGACAAGGTAACACCCTAACAAATTAAAACATTTTGTGTGGAGCACATACTTCCGTGAACTACATGAGGGACCGTTTCATGTTACCGTTACTATGATGGTCGCTGTTTGACTGAGTTACACGGGATCAAGAAAGTGTTTTCAAAGAAGGAATTGATGACTTATTATTGGTTCACTTTCTATGTTGCATCCATACAATGAAACTTTAGAGAAACTCTGTGATTGGCAGGATGTTCTTCCAATTTTCTCCACGAGCCAATGGAAAGGCCAGATGTTTTTTTGAAAATTTGAATTGACCAATGTAATGTCTTAAAACTGGAAGATTTGATGCAGTGGAGTTTCTGAAAAATCCTGTTTTGTGTTAAAGTTTTTTTATTAGAACTGAAAAGAATCAAATGTTTCAAATTATCTCGTCAGCTTATAAAAAAATGTACATGAAAACTGCATGTACGTCTATGTTCACCGCTACAAAGTATACCGACAGAATTCACAATTTGTTTCAAATATATATATTTTTAATTTTCTATGGATAGTGATAAGATATTATACATATACATATATATAGCAGTATTATACCGTCTTAATATATAGCACATTTTAAAACAATATAGCACATATTTTTACAATAAGTTTTATGAGAAAGCACATTATATATTATATAGCACATTTTTAAACAATATAATGATCACATAAAATATTCATATACACAGTGTATATTTTAACATTTTAAGAAACCATTATATCACATAGTGGTAAAATAAAAGATGTATTTTCAAACAATATAATTTTGTTCTATTTTTTACCTCAGTTTTCACTTCAGTTAAATTTTATTCTCATTAAATGACTTCGTGACACCGACTATTATGCTACATACCATGTATACATCCTTTACATTGTTTTAAAACAGGGTTGGAGAAGGGAAAGCATTTAGAAAGTGTTGTTTCACCACTTTTAAGTGTTGGATGCAACAGCTTAAAATGTTGCATTTAACACTTAAAAGTGGTGAATACAACACTTTCTAAATGCTTTCCCTTCTCCAATACTCTAGATGTTAAATCTAACATTTGCGTTTGGAGTGTGTACTGATATATACTGTGTATATGTATAATATCTTATCACTATGCGACTCATTTATCGTAAAACATTATGTGGAAATCCTTATATCCTTATATATAGAAAATGTAAAATATATAAAAAAAAATTGTGTTATTGCCAAATTATTTAAAAGCTATGTTCAAAATAACTTAAAAGTGTTGGGTTGGGGAAATGTCCGCTGGGGGAATTGTCCACTGGGGGAGATGTCCGTACACCTGCTAACCTTGTCTTTTCGTTTCAGAAATGCCATTTGCTCAACTTCCAGTTCTTGAAGTGGATGGTGTTCAAATAGCAGACAGTAGTGCTATCGCCCGATACTTGGCAAAGGAATTTGGTAAGATGTCCGTAGGAGAAACACTGTCGGGTATCTCTACCGGACAAAGCTTCTTGCACCTATAACTTCGAAACGAAGCCTTAGCGGATGTTACCAGTAAAAGTGGACTTCCCGACATTAACCTAATAGCAGTGGACACACCAGAATGAACAGCAGTCCAGCTGGTGCCTAGTCCTTAGTGTCAAACTCTGGACCATTCAGCTCCCATTTTTGCTTGGGCTTATATATGGAGATTTCATATTTCAATAGAATTAACTAGCATATTTCCATCTTAAAGTTGCGGATATATTTAATATGGTAGCCATATCATGGCAACAGGATTTGATATATAATGTCGCGAATAATCTTTTATAGAATAAACAATTTACAATTCCTTTCAAGGTATGGCTGGAAAGAATCGTGTAGAAGAAGCCCATGCCGATATGTTCGCTGCCGCTAGCCACGATTTGATAAAACCTCTTATGGAGATTTTCCACACCGAAGATGGAAGCAAAAAGGTCAGTGTGTTCATATGATTGACCCGTTTTCATCTCCCCACCCACAATAACTACATTCTGGCTCCAAATTGCTCATTCTGTGTTGTCTGTATTGTCACTGCGGAAGTAATAGTAAAATTTGATAGAAACCGATTTTTGTAAACCCACAATATATGATGCTCGCGTAGCACGTCATCCAATGAGAGAGTTAACTCATAAGATGGGTACGACAGTCTATCTGATTGGAAGGACGATATATGAATGACACAAAAGGAGGTAATTAGATCATTGCTGTGTATGGATTTCCAGAATATCGACAAGTTAATTCTTGAGACAACCCCTGCTTATTGGATGTCGATTCTGAGATTGTATAAGGTATTGTGATGAATGGCTTGAAAATCTTTGTACACTGGTTGTCTTGTGTATCTAGGTATATCAACTATTTTGAGGCAGGTGATGGATCAAGTCGAATTTTCTGGTTTTAAAACACTTGAATGGCCAATTCGAATTTTCAAAAGGAAATCTGGAATTTTCATTGGCTCGTGGTGAGAATTGGAAGAACATCCAGCTAATCCCCAAGTTTATGTAAAGTTCCATGGATGTCGAACTTAACGACTCGTATAACCCCGATCGCTTTCAACGATCGACTATAGTATCTGGATTCATCAACAGTATATATCTGGTATGAAAAGTACCGTACACCTTGAGAAGACTCAACTCAAAATTACTGGTCGCCTTGAGTCATTTTCACTGCCATCATTTTAGATTTTTTTCAGACTAGTATTTTGTTTTTAGGATGAACTGAAAAAGAAATACAGTGAGGAGACGGTACCAAAATTTTTGAACAAATTTGAATCGACTTTGGCCACGAACTCGAGCGGTTATTTTGTGGGGGACGGGGTAAGTAAGATCGCATGGTGAGATCTGCAGATCGAGTTTCCTTCAATATATAATGCATTACAGGGGCGTCGGAAGCAAATTAAAAGTGGTACGGCCATTATCATAGCACTTTAGGCGAGGGTCCAGGGGCCGCCTAGGCCCCGGAAGCTCCTGGGGTCTGGATCTCCGGAGACGCGTTCTGAGCGATTTCTGGCGAATAAAATCACTCTGCATTGAAGTGTATTTTTAGTTCTTTCCTATCCCTTTTACCATGAAAACGCAATCGATGGTGGTTTTCTGCGATGCAATAAAGGACCGTAACCAAGAGTCACATTGTGTAGACGTAACCGATATAATTCTTATGGGCAATGGAGTGTTGATAAATCCATTGCAGGAGTAACGCCATCTACATTCATAATTTACTTCTGCAATAATAAAGCTGTCGCTCGTAGTTCTTATAACGGGCCATGACTGTCTTCTAACAGTAAATTACCTCATGGACAAGGGACGCAAAAAGAAAAAAAATGTGAGAAAACTCCTCTACCCCGTCCGTCATTACAGTTACTTGCAGGGAATTACTTGGAGAACGAAGTACTTGCGGCAGAATTATGAGGAGGAGGAGCTAACGCCTCCACTAGATCCCTCGCCCCACTTTCCATTTCCAGCACTCCGACGGGTCTGCGAGAGAGCGAAGGACCGATTCGCGAAGGAGCAAAGAGACCAAGCAGGGGAAGAGCCTGAGAGGGCCGTACCCCCTCACAGCGTTAGCGATTTTTATATAAAAAAGTCACCAAATGGCGCTCACAGAGAGCATCCACTCTGTGTTTTGTTCCAGATAGGATATACGCCAGAACAGTGTAAAAAGTGTGTTCAGGTGATACAACATGCAAGGCGCTATTGAGCTCCTGTTTTAACCATAGCTCGATAGGCCGTATATTGTTGGAAATAAAACGTCGGGTACGGACCTGTAAAGGTAGCATACAGCCAGAAACAACCTGTAGCGTGTACGCCTATGATATATTGGGCAAGCGAAAAAGCGAAAAATTAATTTCTTGTTTCGTTGATAAAGTAACGTGAACACCAAATGGCATCATGCATATGAACGTACATGTTATTTTCCATGCACGATCGAGATTGTCCCGAGAGGTCTAGCGGGTGCTTGAAGCCGCTAACGAATTCAATTGCGCTTTGTACCGATCAGAGTCTTATTCAACTTGGTTTGTTTTTTATTCTGCGTTTTCTTCTTTCTTTCTTCATTTTTTTTCTCCCTTTTTCTGGCTTTCTTTCTTTCTTTAGTATTTTTTATTTTTTATTTTGCTCAAAAGTGGTACGGTCATGGGTACCTGCCGTACCGCTTCCGACGTCCTTGTATTAAAATAATCTCTTAGTTTAAATCAACCATAGGTGATAAAATCTCCGTTGAAGTATGTGGTCCAAGATGCATAAAGTGGAATGTAGGGAATATTTGACTGTGTACAAAAATTTGACGTGTTGCCAATTGTTGGGGGCATATTTGCTGCAGTGTGATACCTATAAAACATCCATCACCTATACCTAGCATTAAATATGTAATCAGCTGAAAACATAAGTAAGTTTTCGAAAATAACCAAAATTTCATTGCGACATGGTAAGCAGTCAAAATAAGTTTTACGGTAAACTGGATCCACATTGACCGTTTAATAAATGCCATACCATTTTGCCATAACTGATCTTCACTTCAGCAAAATACGAATTGTAATGCTGATTAAACTAGGATGAAAGTAACTCCGAAAATGGAAGTCATTGTGATAAAATATTCTATATTTCGGCAGTGCTTATGCCATCATCTGGAATACGTATAGACAATTGGAGTATACAGTCGGCTATATATACAAGTTTGAGTGGAAAAGGCGGCAAATATACAAGCGAGCATTGGAGTTCAGCAAACAATACCAGTTCAGTAATACAATAACAATGTTTATATGTATTCCTGATGATGGCATAAGCACTGCCGAAATATTGAATATTTTATCACAATGACTTCCATTTTCGGAGTTACTTTCATCCTAGTTTATGTGAAATTGATCTGTGAGAATAATGGATAATGCTGATTAATCATTTTAACATTTGACTACCAATCGCATGTATATCTTTTTTTTTCTCATCGCAGCTGACATGGGCAGACCTAATATTTACGACATTCATGTATTGGGTTGAGTCTGTAGTTCCAGCAGAAGTCATGGCAGGCTATCCAAAAGTCAAGGCACACGTGCAGAAGGTGACTGGTCTACCGAAGATAGCCGAATGGATTGAGAAGCGTCCCAAAACTGATAACTAAACATTTACGTTGCTCCATAAAAATCAGCATTTTAGCTCGTGATTCATTCATAGTAATCTGACAAAGGTCAGATGCTTACTTGTTATTGTATTACTCCTTAGTTTGTTTTCATTTGTGTTTTTTTTCATTGCAGTGAAGCTTTCTCATCAGTTCATTTACATTCGTTGACCAGAAAAATATGTTCCTGTGTAGATACATGTACATACTGGTTCAAAATCAGTACTAGAACAGACAAATCTCCTTTAGTGCGCATGTCCAGAATTTGGCTTAAATAATGACGCACTATGACGTGTAGTTCTGCCTTGTTGGTGTGAAAATATAAATTTTGTATCAATAATACTGGGCAGCAAATAAAACTAAAATCCAAGGAGCTACTACATAACTTTGTATGATGGCTTCTCAGTGGTTGTTTTTCTGTTTGGCACATCACTGTTTACCCCTATCTCTGCAGTGTTTTCGATCTTTGTTATTTGTTTTGGAGTTTGAACAGTCCTGATGACCGAACAAACAAAGATTAGTGGACATTCTAGATTTGAGATCAAAATAATTCCGACCGTTCTCCTCCTCCTCTTCCTGTGACATTCTAGTTTTGTCTTGTGCTATTCGCACGCCTGTCTGTGAATTTCCAAAATAAAACTTTTGTTTGAAATTTATATTGTTCAGTTCTTAGGATATTAGAGAACGCATTATTTCCGGCGGCGCAGGGCCGCCGGATATCTGAATTCAGTAAACATGGGAGCGGCCATCTTGATGTTGGACGAGTAACAGATGTTTTCTCGAGCCATACTTCACAGACTTGCCGCGGAATGATCCAACTAGTTTCATGTCGTAAAACGACAAGATTGTATCACCCGTTCGTGGTTAACACATTAATATTAATTCTGTTATAATGAATTCATGGAATAAATGTCCTTTAGTACTATTTTATTATGACTGAGAGACCAAATCGATGACCAATACATGATCAAGTTATTCACCTGTACGTCTGCAGCAAAATGTTTGAGATTGAACTGCGAGTTACTAAAAACTCGAAAAAGTAAAACACGTGGATCGGATTGATGTGTAGACAAAGTCGATCTAGGCTTAATTTACAATGACACACATCAATAAAGAAATAGTGGCTTGATGATGGGTCCCATATAATTCCACAGCACGAACTCTTACATCAGGGTATGTGAAGTGATTTAATACGTCAACCAGAGAACATTACTTTCAAAGTCCTAGTTCGACATGCGGTTCATGTGCACATTTTGGCAGCAAGCACTTAACTTCCGGCTAACCCCACACTTTCCAGATGGATCCTCGCACGAACTACATCAGTCAAACCTTTAATGAGAAGAAACAAATCGACGTTTTTTCTAATCGGCTTGTAATACGCAGATTATAAGCTACAAACGTTTTCCTGTAGACTACTGAGGGCTGTCTAACAGCAGAGCACGAAAACTATATAGCTATACACTACTGAATGGCTTCACATACACACTTAGCTCAGAAGGTGTAAATTACACCTCTACGGGGTGTAAATGGCTTGTCCCAGGGCTAACACCCTTTTGGGTGTGAATTAACACCCTCTCCGAAAGGTGTAAATTTACACCTTCTCGAGAAGGTGTTAAGCTGCACCTTTTTTGCTCACATTACACCTTCCATGGGTGTTCATTCACACCTTCTGAATAAAATTTGCACCTTCCAGACAAATTTATGAGCATATTTTTGTTGGAAACCCAGCATCCCATGGGTGTTTATTTACACCTTTTGACCACAAGTAAACCTTTCAGTGGTATTAATTTACACCTTTTCAACAGAATTACACCTTCTTTGGGTGTTTATTCACACCTTTTGGGCAAATTTGAATCATCTAGGGATGCTAAAATACACCTTCTAGTGATCATTCCATCTTCCAGGGGTGTTAAATCACACCTTATTAGTAAGAATTACACCTTTCATTGGTGTTAATTTACACCTTTTGACCGAGATTACACCCTCTTGGGTGTTTATTTACACCTTTTGGGCAAAATTAAACCTTCTAGAGGTGCTAAAATACACCTTCTAAGAGACGATTCCATCTTCCAGGGGTGTTAATTACAACACATATAAGGGAAGTGGGAAGAGGTGCCGACATACTGACTGCGTCACATGGCTTCACAGAATTCACACCCATTTCGTGAGAATTACACCTTCAAAAGGTGTTAATTTGCACCTTTTTAGTGAGAATCAGTGGTGTTCGTATCACCCAGTAGTGGCTCTTGGTTGAGGTGCACATTAAGAACATTAACACAAAATATATGTATGATATACTTTATTAGGGAAATCACAAAAAGCACATTTACATTGGTCTTTTCATGTTAGCCCTTCCTGATATCATAGTTCACTCTCAAACCCTGGAAGCACAAAGTTCAAACGATTAAAAATACAAGCATCCCAACCCAACCTAAATTGAGCACGTTAAGTTCATGTCACTTATGCCTCCAACTTTCACCCGCCTACAGATATCGTACAACTATTTATATACACACAAGTCTTTACCCCCGCCCACTAAAGCACAAAGTTCAAACAAATTAAAATACAAGCATCCCACCTGAACCTAAATTAAGCACGTTGTGTTCAAGTCACTTACGCCACCACCTTTCACCCGCTCGCAGATATCACACAAACTATTTACATACACACAAATCTTTACCCCCGACCACTAAAGCACAAAGTTCAAACAACGAAATACATAAGCACCCCAGCCTAACTCGGACACAGATACCATACAATCTATACACACACAAATTTCCACTCTCATACCCTCAAAGCACAAAGTTCACAAGCAACCCAACCCAACCCAAATTCAGCATGTCCTGTTGCATATGACAGTGACCCTCACCCCATCCCATAGTACAGACATCAAACAACTATATATATATACAGATGAATCTTAACCCTCAAAGCACAAAGACTTAAATATACAAGTACTCCAATCCAGGTACCGACCATGAAGTAAAATAAGTTGCTCATCCTAAATAATAATTGGGTATCTTGAAACCAGCTTTGAAACTCTGCTCGTATGTGTTAATACAGGTTTCATGAAAAGTTACCCTTCATTATATTTTTCACCCTGAATACAAATGGATGCACATGTATGGGGCCGATTTAACAACTTACTCCATGAAAAAAAAATTAATAAAAATAAAGGTAACAGATAATAGTGAAATAAAAACTAGCAATCCGGTTACATATCCATGATCAGTGTTCTGGGTTCGTAAACAGATATTTGCCATAGAATAATTTTCTTAATGACAACGGGTGTGTGTGTGGGGGGGGGGCAGATCTTTGCCATGGAATACTTTTGTGAGAATACTTTTGTAGATGACCCTCTGGGGTGCCTAGCCTCTGAGAACGAAAGTCGAAAACTCTCAGAGAGTAGGGCGTATCAGGTAACAAAAATGGCAATGACACTGGATGGGAGAGTTGGGGAGGGGGGAGGGAAGAGTTGTACATAACCTTCTGGGGTGCCCTAGCCTCTGAGACCGAAAATCGAAAACTCTCAGAGAGTAGGGGTAACTAGTAACAGAAACTGACAGCAACACCAGATCCAGCCGGGGGTGGGGTTGGGGGAGGTGGAGTTGGAGTGGAGATTTGCACATAACCTTCTGTGGTGCCCTAGCCTCTGTGACCGAAAATCGAAAACTCTGAGAGTAGGGTATTACAGGTAACAAAAATGGCAATGGCACTGGGTGGGGGAGTTGTTGGGAGGGGGGGGAGTGAGGATAACTGTCATGGAATGCTTTTGTACATAACCTGCTGGGGTGCCCTGGCCTCTGAGACCGAAAATCAAAAACTCTCAGAGAGTAGGGTATAACAGGTAACAAAAATGGCAATGACACTTGATTGGGAGTTGAGGGGGGGGGGACAAGCGGTAAAATATACACATTAATATGTGTCCGAATGTTCATAACAGGGGTTTTATTAGAAGGCGACAATTTTTGGGACTACTTTCAACAGAGCAGCCACCTACTTTGCTTAGTTGTCTGTATTACTCAATGTTAAATGCCATAATAATAGCCTGCTACTTTCAAATTGGTGAATTGCCATCTACTTGAGAAGTTAATGAAACCCTTACATAAGTATGATATAGCGTCATGGTTCAAGAATGTTTTTCTGTAAGTGAGAAGTAGCTCTTACTGCTTCTGTAACTTTGTCACCGTCCTGATAACGGTAGGTCTTGGCCTTGTATAGGACAACTTCAGAAAAAGCAGTTCGAGCTATATCAAGGAGTTGTAAACTTTCTCGTTGTAGCGTATATTGAAGAACCAATATGCGGCGAGCAGGCACTCCAATCCCAGCAGGAGATCCGTCGTGTCCAAAAGCTTCTGCTTCTCCACATAGACAGAGATGGTATCCGCGGTCTCCATATTGGAACCCTGGTAGACAATAATTGGTGTCATAACAGCAGGAGTTACCTGAAAGTAACATAAAAAATATATAAGCATATGGGATTGATAGTATTCTTCAATTATAATCTTTTACCATCAGGACCATGGAGTCTTTTTAAATTTTCTGTATAAACAGACAATCAATCAATTTTATTTGATCTTTGGTCTTACGTGTGTTCCTTTGTCATCCTGACACTGATGAGTAATTCTCAGTTACAGTGATTATTTCATTGACTTGAAGGAATTTTGCTAAAACAAGTATATATCTGCGTTATTTAGTTATTTACCATTTCATGATCAATAAGTCCATCATTTAATAAGTCAATCATTGAATATGTATATTTACAGGTCAACCCAAACGATCTGAGGTCGAAAATATAAAAAAATAGTCCTTTCGATTCTGAAAATAATGATATTTTTTTCATAATTTTGTGCCGTCTGGTTGGCGAGATATTGCCGTTTGAAAGGTGAAAATCGCTCTCCTGTCAATTCCAGCTGTGACGTCACGGAGGGACAGCCGTCTTGTATTCTCTATGTTGAAGCCGTATACAACAGTCATAAGTAGCTGCTGATTTCTAGAGATTTTCGGAGTATCGGGGCATCATTTGTTAAATATGCCGCGACGTTTTGTAGTGGGAGGTTGCAGTTTTACTACAGATGACGGTGTTAGTATTCATTTGTGGCCTAAAGACCAGAAAATCGCTGCAAATTGGACGAAATTTGTACGCAACACGAGGGTGTGGAAAGAGGGCCCGAGCCAGTATAATATGCTCGGCACAGTTTGACAGAAAGACATCATTCGAGGACCTCTACAGCGTAGCAGTTGAATTCGGGTACAAACCAAAATTAAAGAGAACAGCTATTCCAACTATCAAACCTAAGAACAATCAGAATACATTATGAAACGGGCTGGGTCTAGTCTACCTACAAGTGTGAGAGTGCATGTAGATCAGACAACGACAAAGTCGTACGTACAGTGATCGGACAAACCGGTCGCCTTTTAATGGGTTTTTTTCTGAACACTTATTGGTTCTGAACACCAATTGGAGTGAATGGCCGTAGATACAGAAGTGATAATAATACTTTCATAATCCTTTGACATTTGAGATTGTGGGAATATCATTCGATTTCAATTTAATTGACGTAATTTGTCGAAAATTGAGCAAATGTGAATGCCGATCCATCACGTCGTTTCGACACTCACTCACCACGGCTTACTTTTCGCCATGAATGTCCAAAGTTTTTTATCAAACTATATAATTCTGAAATTGGTATTTCATGGGGATTATGAGAAAACAAACAGAATTCAAATCGGACGTATATCAGTAGAGTTATCAACAGTTTACTGTCCATTCTGCCGAATCCCGGAGTTTATCCCTTCGAAAAGTCCGTCTCGGCCAGCAACAACAACAACAACACAGACGTGCTCGTTCTTTACATCACAGAATCGATCTACATTCAATACAGTTTGAAATATATGGACATTTGGTCTTATAGATGACGATGATAAGGTTTCCAGTCAAGTTGCATACCAATCTGTATTCAACAAACGACCTCTCCGAATCCTGTCGTCGTCGAGTTCCACGTTGTCAGAATGGTTGTCACTGTCAGAGTCGGAGCCGTACGGCTCAAATTGATAGGGCTGAATTCCGTCGTTGGTCTTCAAACAACTGTTATTTTGCCCGTCATCATCCTCCTCTATGTCTATTTCATCTTCTTGGCGAAAAATATTTCCATCTAAGGAGCTGATATCGCTTGAATCGACATGTGAATCGAAGCTCTGACTGCACTCGTTTTCCATGTTATCCGCTATTTTTTCTCAGGCAATTGCCCTGCGTGACGTCATCAACCCAGCTGTGAAAGTGTGAAAAAGCCCACTTTGCTCCCATATTACGTGTGTTTCCGATCAGATTAGAATTTTTTCAATATTTTTTTCATACAAAGTGAAGTATGAACTATTTTTTAGGATTTTCAGACAACAAAAAATTCCGTTTGGGTTGACCTTTAACAGCTTTATGAAAACAGAAGGGGTGGGGGGGGGGGGGAAGTAAAACAGATTATCCGTGCTATACGCTGACAATAACGGTGTTACCGCTGTGTTAACCCCAAGATTTTGACAGCTGGATAAGCGCCCTGTAGCTTACTGTCGTAGGTTTGTTTAGAGCTGTTTATTACTCTTTCCTGGAGTCTTTACCACACAATTGATCCTTTGAACTGTTAAATGTTACATTATTATTGGTATCTTATCGATTCCAAACGATTACCAACCTGAAAAGGCGCGGACATTCGAATTAACGGTGAAAAGCGCGGTCTGCCTGGGCATAGTGAATACGTCGCCATGCTCCAGTTTAGCCCACGCTATAGTTGTCAGTGACCGCCGCAAAGGCTGCTGGGATACCTCCGTATACCAGAATCTGTTGTCGTATGCTGTAATATCTGGATTTTGGACTTATCGGGTATCTCATCCTGGTCTTCGAGGTCCACGAACTCTTCAAAATCAGCATCATACAGCTGGAAAATAAATAAATCACATTTAACTAAGTGACAAACAATCTGTCTCATATACCCACGAAACTGAACCGTCATATACCCACGAAACTAAGTCGTAGGGGTTGAAGAGAACCTACAAAAACCGATCCCCCAGTCCAGCCCAGCTCTTTTTAAACATCATACAATTCTGGTTTCATATTAATAAAATTATATGGGTAAATAGTAAGGGTAAAAAGTACCTCAAAATATCCCAAACATATCGTTCCATGAGGATCCAAGTGTTCCACTGGGCGTTATTAACTATTCCTATTCCACTGTGTACTAAAATTCACTATAAGAATACTGCATTAAACTGAGCAAGGGTAACAAGCACCCACATAATCGGGGCACCAGGCTAACCAGTTCTGACTCGTTTCTATCTCATATAGGGGCCTACTACTGATGACATTTAAATAGAATTTCTATATTTTTAAGCGTCACTAATTTGATTGGGTCAAACAATCTGTCTGAGCAGATTATATTAATCAAATTTTGCAAAAGTGTATGTTATCATAGCACCGTTTTTTTTCGCATGTATGTTGATTCGACAAAGTTTCGAGCTTGTTTTGTTCTGTTGGCAGAAGTTGAATGAAATACCGTGAGCAAAAGAAAATACTCAATCGAGTCACAATTTTAGCACAGTTGAAACTATGTTTCGATCACTGGTTCCGACAGTATAAAAGTATATATTCTCCGGTATAAATTGTCTGTAAGATGTAAGATTTTCTTCACCCTCTAAATACATACCTGTTAACATGTATCTCCCTGCTCCGACATGGGTTCACAGGGGCAATTATATTGTATAAATGTAAAAAAATGGCATATTTACCTGGAAGGTTACGTCGTTATTGCCAATTAGATCAGCTAAGGTAGCATTCTGTGAAATGTGATCTTGAAGGTCCGACAGGCTGGGAGTTCAAGCGAGGTTCAAGCGAGGTCAAGCGATTTTCTTTCGGTTCTCCCCGATCAACAGCAGGCAAGTCGCCACCTCGCAAAAAGTCCACTTTGATGGATAGAACGAGCGACGTGAAAAAAACGGCTGTGCGCAATTTATCGTAATGGAAGTTTGTTTGGAAGTAATATCACGTCGGCTGATATTGGAAATGGTGGACAGCACGGGAAGCGAAGACATGCTTATTTACAAATTCATGAACAATAGAAGCGATGCATATATTGTTAGGCATTGGCAGAATAAACTCAAAAACTAATTGAGCAATAGAATCATCACCGATATGTATAGTTTAACCAAAACTTTGCGTTAGCGTCAAAGATATATGAGATAAGTGAGTGAGTGAGTGAATAGGGTTTAACGTCGCTTTCAACATTTTTTCGGCTATATCACGACGGGGAAGGGAAGGGAGGGGAGGGGGAGGGGCAGGGGTACCTACTTGTAACAGAGCAGATCTAATGCTGCCATTTTATAGTGCTGTCCCACTGAAATATCATGCCGTAGGCAGACATGACACCCCACTCAGTCACATTATACTGACACCGAGCGAACCAGTCCTTGTTCTATCCTCTTAATGCTGAGTGTAAGCGAGGGAGCAACAAGTTCCATTTTTCAAGTCTTAGGTATGACCCGGCCTGGGATCGAACCCAGTACCTACCGCTTACGAGGCCGACACTCTAACCATTAGACCACCGCAGTGCGGTCGAGATATGAGATAAAGGCAGGCCGCGGATTATCATTATGGTGTGTTAAAAGGGGTCGTTTCCGGACAGGATGGTAACCATTACTTTATCAACTAATAATTGGTGACGATAATCGCACAATTGTTAATGGGTAACATGCACAACAAGCTGTCATGATTATCACTTCGAACCGTTTAGTGCATTTCACACCTTCCTGTCTAAGTGGATCAATCAAAGCCCATAATTTGTACAGTTTCCGTTGTATCCACTGCTTATTGTTCAAATCCCCCATTGGAATGAAGTTGAAAATCACTTTATCTGATAGCTATTATAAGCAGTTATCAGCACTTTAGATATCGATCTGATAATTTCTTACATTGGTGGACAAACAACGTGCTTTTGTCGACTCTGCATGATACATAATATTTACTATAATGTTGATATTCAAATCCCCAGAACGCCCTCCCCCCCCCCTCTAGTCTTGGGATCAACCGTGAGTGAGAACACTAGAGCGGCTGTTCAATTTTTACTCCCTCGTAAAACCGACTGGGGGATTGACTCTTATGGTCTGCAGCTCGTTTTTTTAATAATATTTCCGTTGGAATTTTTACTCAAATGTTAGAGAGACTGGTCAAATTGTTAGATCCGTTGATTTAATTTTGTGTAGAAAGTTGGGGTGCTTGAAAATTTTGATGGTTTACCGTAAGCATGACAAAGAAATGTATCAAATACATTTCCTGAATATAGAAATTAAGTTCCAAATGTGTATGGAAAATTAAGTATTTACACCTTTTAAACACCTTTCAATAAATTTACACCTTTACGGGTGTAAAATCAGGGTTGGAATCAATCTTCATACATATGCACCTTTTCTACACCTTATTTACACCTCCTAAGGGTGTAAACATGAACCCAGAAGGTGTAAACGTTTGATTTACACCTTTTTTTACACCTTTTTAACACCTTCTGAGCTTAGAGAGAATACCCTTTGGAATACCTATATGCTGTTGATATATTTTGATTCGCAAAAGTTCCCATAAATGTTATTGATGAGAAATTCAAGAGACTCTATAAAGAGAGAAACATCCCACGAATGATATCCCCTGTATGTACATGTAGTGGAACAAAATAATGCTGCATGGTTTAACGTTAATATATCGTCGATCAGTTATCAACAACGATACTGCATATATTCTAATACATATATATTATAGTTTGACAAGTAATATGCAAGAATGAACAGGATATAAACCTAGCATAAAGTAGGGTAAATATATATATATTCAAGTAGTACTTCAACATAAGACTGTTATTTATCTTTTCGGGTTTAATTTTTACATGAAATGTAACAGAACCCTTCAAGTTTTGAATTACTCACGTGACGGGAAATCTATACGATATACTCAAAAAATAATGTTAACTGGGTGACCTACCACATCCTGATAAGTACAATTCCAGAGCGACACCGCCTATATAAATCTGGTATCGTTTATCTCGATTATTTTGTCTCCATGTTATTTATATCATACACAAACTCACAGGACAATGAATGCTAAAACATATGATTGCTAATTTGTGGATTCTGCTTACCAGGTCTAAAAACAGAATAAGCCATGTTATGAATTGAAATATGGGAAAGCGCTCAATCGATCAAATACCAGAAGAATATGTTTAGAAAACTTATCATAGAAATGAACATTTAAATGGAGCCATTATGCTGTGTAGTGGCAATCAATCATAGAACTTTTATATTCGATGAGACTGGCGTAAATATTTAAACACCCAACGAATGGTATTGGAGATTTACATGTGGAAAATAAAACGCAATTTAATAAGTCAATCATTGAATATGTATATTTTACAGCTTTATGAAAACAGAAGGGGTGGGGGGGGAGTAAAACAGATTATCCGTGCTATATGCTGACAATAACGGTGTTACCGCTGTGTTAACCCCAGGATTTTGATAGCTGGCTAAGCGCCCTGTAGCTTACTGTCGTAGGTTTGTTTAGAGCTGTTTATTACTCCTTCCTGGAGTCTTTACCACACAACTGATCCTTTGAACTGTTAAACGTTATATTATTATTGGTATCTTATCGATTCCAAACGATTACCAACCTGAAAAGGCGCGGACATCCGAATTAACGGTGAAAAGCGCGGTCTGCCTGGGCATAGTGAATACGTCGCCATGCTCCAGTTTAGCCCACGCTATAGTTGTCAGTGACCGCTGCAAAGGCTGCTGGGATACCTCCGTCTTCCAGAATCTGTTGTCGTATGCTGTAATATCTGGATTTTGGACTTATCGGGTATCTCATCCTGGTCCTCGAGGTCCACGAACTCTTTAAAATCAGCATCATACAACTGGAAAATAAATAAATCACATTTAACTAAGTGACAAACAATCTGTCTCATATACCCACGAAACTGAGCCGTCATATACCCACGAAACTAAGTCGTAGGGGTTGAAGAGAACCTACAAAAACCGATCCTCCAGTCCAGCCCAGCTCTTTTTAAACATCATACAATTCTGGTTTCATATTAATAAAATTATATGGGTAAATAGTAAGGGTAAATAGTACCTCAAAATATCCCAAACATATCGTTCCATGAGGATCCAAGTGTTCCACTGGGCGTTATTAACTATTCCTATTCCACTGTGTACTAAAATTCACTATAAGTATACTGCATTAAACTGAGCAAAGCTATCACAGAACAAATTTATGCCGCCATATTGGATTCGCATTCAGACAAATGAACTCCCATTTTTTATGTGAGCTGAGCATTTTGGAGCACATTTTCAACAGTGACGTGTTCGAGGTAGTTGCACTCCTATCTAATGAAGATAATACTAACAAATATGTGCGACTATCGTGGGCTAAATCGACACGATTTCGCAAAGTTTGAAACAAACCTTTCCCGAAGAAAATCAAACCGCCCTCCATTTTCTCCCACGTGATCCTTGTGCGCCTGCGCATTGACTAGTATAATTTATAACCTGGTTCCCGAACACAATGGTATAGGGTAACAAGCACCTACATAATCCGGGCACCAAGCTAATCAGTTCTGACTTG
The DNA here is from genome assembly GCA_036873755.1 of Hanleya hanleyi. NCBI lineage: Eukaryota > Metazoa > Mollusca > Polyplacophora > Lepidopleurida > Hanleyidae > Hanleya > Hanleya hanleyi. The sequence continues at coordinate 27,312 of JAVTVY010001054.1, forward strand.
TTTCTATCTCATATAGGGGCCTACTATTGATGACATTTAAATAGAATTTCTATATTTTAATGCGTCACTAAGTTGATTGGGTCAAACAATCTGTCTGAGCAGATTATATTAATCAAATTTTGCAAAAGTGTATGTTATCATAGCACCATTTTTTTTTCGCATGTATGTTGATTCGACAAAGTTTCGAGCTTGTTTTGTTCTGTTGGCAGAAGTTGAATGAAATACCGTGAGCAAAAGAAAATACTCAATCGAGTCACAATTTTAGCACAGTTGAAACTATGTTTCGATCACTGGTCCGACAGTATAAAAATATATATTCTCCGGTATAAATTGTCTGTAAGATGTAAGATTTTCTTCACCCTCTAAATACATACCTGTTAACATGTATCTCCCTGCTCCGACATGGGTTCACAGGGGCAATTATATTGTATAAATATTTAAAAAATGGCATATTTACCTGGAAGGTTACGTCGTTATTGCCAATTAGATCAGCTAAGGTAGCATTCTGTGAAATGTGATCTTGAAGGTCCGACAGGCTGGGAGTTGCAAAAGGTCAAGCGATTTTCTTTCGGTTCTCCCCGATCAACAGCAGGCAAGTCGCCACCTCGCAAAAAGTCCACTTTGATGGATAGAACGAGCGACGTTAAAAAAACGGCTGTGCGCAATTTATCGTAATGGAAGTTTGTTTGGAAGCAATATCACGTCGGCTGATATTGGAAATGGTGGACAGCACGGGAAGCGAAGACATGCTTATTTTCGAATTCATGAACAATAGAAGCGATGCATATATTGTTGGGCATTGGCAGAATAAACTCAAAAACTAATTGAGCAATAGAATCATCACCGATATGTATAGTTTAACCAAAACTTTGCGTTAGCGTCAAAGAGATATGAGATAAAGGCAGCCCGGGGTTATGATTATGGTGTGTTAAAAGGGGTCGTTTCCGGACAGGATGGTAACCATTACTTTATCAACTAATAATTTGTGACGATAATCGCACAATTGTTAATGGGTAATATGCACAACAAGCTGTCATGATTATCACTTCGAACCGTTTAGTCCATTTCACACCTTCCTGTCTAAGTGGATCAATCAAAGCCCATAATTTGTACAGTTTCCGTTGTATCCACTGCTTATTGTTCAAATCCCCCATTGGAATGAAGTTGAAAATCACTTTATCTGATAGCTAGTATAAGCAGTTATCAGCACTTTAGATATCGATCTGATAATTTCTTACATTGGTGGACAAACAACGTGCTTTTGTCGACTCTGCATGATACATAATATTTACTATAATGTTGATATTCAAATCCCCAGAACGCCCTCCCCCCCCCCTCTAGTCTTGGGATCAACCGTGAGTGAGAACACTAGAGCGGCTGTTCAATTTTTACTCCCTCGTAAAACCGACTGGGGGATTGACTCTTATGGTCTGCAGCTCGTTTTTTTAATAATATTTCCGTTGGAATTTTTACTCAAATGTTAGAGAGACTGGTCAAATTGTTAGATCCGTTGATTTAATTTTGTGTAGAAAGTTGGGGTGCTTGAAAATTTTGATGGTTTACCGTAAGCATGACAAAGAAATGTATCAAATACATTTCCTGAATATAGAAATTAAGTTCCAAATGTGTATGGAAAATTAAGTATTTACACCTTTTAAACACCTTTCAATAAATTTACACCTTTACGGGTGTAAAATCAGGGTTGGAATCAATCTTCATACATATGCACCTTTTCTACACCTTATTTACACCTCCTAAGGGTGTAAACATGAACCCAGAAGGTGTAAACGTTTGATTTACACCTTTTTTTACACCTTTTTAACACCTTCTGAGCTTAGAGTGAGTACCCATTGGAATACCTATATGCTGTTGATATATTTTGATTCGCAAAAGTTCCCATAAATGTTATTGATGAGAAATTCAAGAGACTCTATAAAGAGAGAAACATCCCACGAATGATATCCCCTGTATGTACATGTAGTGGAACAAAATAATGCTGCATGGCTTCTAACGTTAATATATCGTCGATCAGTTATCATCAACAACGATACTGCATATATTCTAATACATATATATTATAGTTTGACAAGTAATATGCAAGAATGAACAGGATATAAACCTAGCATAAAAGTAGGGTAAATATATATATATTCAAGTAGTACTTCAACATAAGACTGTTATTTATCTTTTTCGCTTAATTTTTACATGTGAAATGTAACAGAACCCTTCAAGTTTTGAATTACTCACGTGACGGGAAATCTATACGATATACTCAAAAAATGATGTTAACTGGGTGACCTACCACATCCTGATAAGTACAATTCCAGAGCGACACCGCCTATGTAAATCTGGTATCGTTTATCGCGATTATTTTGTCTCCATGTTATTTATATCATACACAAACTCACAGGACAATGAATGCTAAAAACATATGATTGCCAATTTGTGGATTCTGCTTACCAGGGTCTAAAAAACAGAATAAGCCATGTTATGAATTGAAATATGGGAAAGCGCTCAATCGATCAAATACCAGAAGAATATGTTTAGAAAACTTATCATAGAAATGAACATTTAAATGGAGCCATTATGCTGTGTAGTGGCAATCAATCATAGAACTGTTATATTCGATGAGACTTGCATGAATATTTAAACACCCAACGAATGGTATTGGAGATTTACATGTGGACAATAAAACGCAATGCAACCGTTTCCAAAATTGGTAATCAAAACATGTTCCCTTGATTGCAAGCTTCATTTCCCAGGGACAGTCTGCTATAGAGATATTTTGCAAGAAGCAAATATGACAATTCAAAATTTCAAATATGAGTACAAAATTCTAGTTGCGCATTCTATAGCTGCATGTACTTGCATAGATATTACAGGCGATGTTTGACAAAATACTTGATACACCATCAAGTCGCCAGTGTTAGACCAAGAATTAATGCACGTTCACGCTCTTAGCACGATCAGATGTCGTACGGTTGTTATACTCTAATATCAATTACAAGCGCCTGATCCGTCATTCATAATTCAACCGTTGCCCATTAAAGAATATCCGCGTCCATAATCCAAAGACCTATTCCATATTCCGTATAACAGTATTAGCACCAAATTCAAAAAGACAATCACAGTATACATAAGCATAGGCTAGTTTCCTGCAAGAGAGAAGCGGTCAACAGTTTTCAATGATGCCGTCAAGATATCATGATGTTCCATCAATATCAAATCCGTATCGCTGATCAGTATTCTTAATCTATAATATTCGTTGTAAAGTCGTCATCTCGAGAATGATGTATCTCAGTCACGCTTCGATTGTGACTTCATATGAGCACGATGAGGACCTTGAAGTACATGGGTTCATACGGCTCCTAGCGGAATTAGACACAAGTTACGAAACGTAGATATTGCACGCTACGCTCGTATTTTGCTATCAGCATGAAATATGTCTCGCCAAATTTGAGAAACTTTGAGTGAAGGCGCTTGTTGGTATAGCCCTGTATTATAAGTTTCTGCAACATTGTTTTGTGACGTTGATTAAAACCACCACATTTAACACGGGATCTAGCAAATGCTACTAGGCGAGATATGTATACGCCGTATGCAGGTCCCACTGGAATATTACTGTCCAGAACGGAATAGTTTACGATGTCGAAAGTCTAATCCTCTCTTTTGTCATAAAGTAGACGAGAGAGAAGGCCCGCTTCACTTTTATAGAGATATAGGTCTAAATATGATGTGCCTGTAGGGCTATCTGTAGTTTCCTTCAAAGTGAAGGTGGATATTTATCCTTCACTGTGTCATTTATATAGCGATTATACACAGCGAGAAGATCGTCTATATAGCGTCTGGTGAATGAGAAGGAACGGGCTTTGAATGGATCGGTTTTTGAAAGCACCTGCGTACAGTCATGTTCAAATATAGGTCAGCCAACAGCTAACTTTTTCATTAATGCACGAAAGCTCTTGAATCACAAAAAAATTCTAGGCCGACATTCGAAAATCAAGTAAACGAAATATCTTAAAAGATTGGTTATAGAGAAACAGTATATTTGAAGACGTTCATTCAAACTGAGATAATTTTAGACCCATCTATCTCAAGACCAATATAGTGACATTACTTTAAACCTGGAAAAACAAGTCCTCACAATCAAATTTCCAATGTCAGATGGAGTGTGACAGTCCACTCGGGGGAGGGGAGGTCTGCAAAACCTGAGCGGCAATTAATCCCGGTGATCAGCTCTGGTTTGCCAGCTGTAGTTGTGTCTAATTCCTCTTAACTCGGAGTAATGAACCGTTTGAATATCATGTATATTACAAGTCCATGGTGTTCAAATGAACAGCGTGACTGAGATACGTACTCAAGAAAACGACTTGGAATTTCATTTGGATACAGAATAATGGTCAGAGATAAGGATCTTATGTAAATTGGAGCGATATGCAAGAGGTGGGAAAAAGTGACGACGTCTGTTGACAAAAAACAACCATATGACTCTACAGGAAAGTATTCGTCGACACCTAACATTCAGACCCGAGAATACGGTGGATTCTCGGACGTAGCCGTAGTATCTCAGCCGCGCGTTTATTGTAGCTGTTCATGTAGAGACTATGAAGTATTCACACGGCCCCTAGCACCGATTTAAGCGGAATTAGATAAAGAACATCGCCATATCTTGCTGGCATCATTGAGAAGTATTAACCTCTTCTCTATTCTAGAAAGCCAGCTTGTGTTTTTATAATTTTAATTTCTTATTTTCGGTTATTGTAACGGAAAAACTTTTACGGACGACGGCTGAATGTTGAATGTCTGATCATATGTCTGCTATCACACCTCTCACCTCTACCATGTCTACTTTGTCAGTAGCCAAACACAAAACGGGATAGGAAATCATTCATACAACACTACCGTTGTTTGAACCATGTCCCAAACCTGATCAGTTATCAGTTTTGAATTTCTTCCTATATAGTATAACCGAAAGCCGAATCCTGCTGGTGGAAATACGAGAATTACGCAGAGAATCGTGAAACAGTGCGAACTCTAGATGACAGTATTTTCAGTGGACCTATTCGTGATCAATTGTGGGCAATATATGACCGTACCTAGGGAACACCGCTCTAATTGCGATAGAACCAGCTGTACTTGGTGGTTTATTAAGACGAAATCTGAGTAAATCAGAAATTATATCTGGAGCCCTGGTGATCGCAGTTCCAGGAATTAATAATCTTCAGAGATAATCGAAATTGAAAGGATCATAATGGCCAAACCTTCACATGTCACATCTCATCTCACGAAGAATTTTTTCGACGCAGTAAAACAAGTAGGATAGACCGCGATGCCATAGGATGAGTCTAAGTTTGGTCACGAAGGCCGTAATTATCTCTATTCTACCATACTGCAAACGGCAGAATTGAGGAGATTTTTCGTGGACAGGAATATGTTCTCATGTAATTACGTAATCATGTATTTGAGTCTAGATATTAATTCTTATCCCCCTGATAGGCTGGATCAATGGCACACCTGTCAGGCATGGCAGGACACCAATTTCTTGGTAAGCCATACATGTACCAATGCCGTAAGAACGACTCTCATCAATCATGCACTAATACAGAAACTTATGATGCTTAAGTTATTATATAAATAATTAGAAATTAGTCACCCAATATATCCGACAAAACCAAAATTTATAGGCAAATGGGCAATTATATCCTTTAAAAATTAACAAGGAACTTGGTATATGGCTCAAACCTAAATTTTAGCTATTTGACGCAAAAACTCAAATTTACACTCGATTTACAGTCTACCTCAACTTGGTATTTAAGGCTTTTTGCTATACTTTAACATGCGCTGTTCGCTCGAATCTCTTTTGCAAGAAATCGGCATAGTTACGATGTCGATAGTTTAGTCATCTCTCTTGTCTTGAGGTCGACTTCATTAGTGTAGCTAAATATAATGTGCCGTACGAAATGTGCCATATGATGTACTACTATCTGTAGTTTCCTTCAAATCCAGTGAAGGTGGATATATATGCTTCAGTGAGGCATTCATATAGCGATTATCCACGAGAGAAGATCGTTTATATAGCGTTTGGTGAATGAAAACGGGCTTTGAAATATCGTTTGTTGAAAGTGTCTGCATGTAGTCCTATTCATAAGAGAACAGAACCGCAAAAGAGGTTAGTACCCCATTGGAATACCAATATGTTGTTGATATATTTTGATTCGCCAAAGTTCCCATAGATGTTATCAATGAGAAATTCAAGGGACTATAAAGAGAGAAACATCCCACGAATGATATCCTTTGTATGTACATGTAGTAGAACAAAATAATGCTTTGTGGCTTCGTAATATATCGTCGATCAGTTTTCATCAACAAAGATACTATCAACCCTACCTGGCCTGGGGTGGGCCGAAATTGTCCCCGTACCAAACTTTCTGCGCTATCTCCAGAACGACAAAAAATGGAGAACTGAAACTCCGCGACTTGATCGTTTATCATATTGGGGTCATTTTGAGCCTATCTGTATAACCCCCCGAGCAGAGGATCATGGGTAAATTCAAGTTGGCGACCACGTGGTGTACCAGAAAAGTGATTTTTTTTCGTCATATTTCTTCAAAATTTCTGCTTTTCCGCCATGAAAAGTGGACAAAACTATTTTATTTCACATCATATTAATATTTACTAATTTATTATGCAGTTTTTGCGAAGAAATTGCATAAATAAAAAATTCGAAAAATCTGACCGAAAAATCGACCGAAGAATGCCGTTGATGAAAATGACGTCAGTGTGACGTCATCAAAGCAGCCATCGTGGATTTTTTTTACATTTTCTGGTAGAGCTTGACTCAAGTGTATGATGAGGTAAGTTTCAGCCCCCTAGCTCAAGGGGTAAGAAAAATAATTAGGGGGGGGGGCATTTCGCACCCCCCAGGCCAGGATACGTCCCAAAAATCCCAGGCCAGATAGGGTTAATGAGCTAAGCCTGTATATAAAGCTAAAATCTCATTGAAATCCATGTTATATGTTATATTTTCGCATTCAATCGAAAGTGATTTATATAAAAACCTGGTCAGACGATCACATATCGTTTATATATTTTTTCTATATATTATATTTTGACAAGTAATATGCAAGAATGAACAGGATATAAATCTATCATAATATATATATATATATATATGTAATGGTGTGTAGCGGTTGCAATAAGTACTACATAGGTGAAACAGGAGATACTTTGCGTAATAGATGTCGTGTACACCGACAGCAAATTAATACGCCTCACCTTCAACGTCTGCCTGTTACAAAACATGTAGCTCAATGCGCGCGGCATTTGGAAATTAAATTTAAAATATTTCCTTTTTTCAAAGTGCCGGTTGATGACCGGACTAGACGTGAAGTGACAGAAACAAACTTCATACATAAGTTCTGTTCTGAGCTTAACAGAGAGAATAATTGTAATTGATCGTCTCTAATCCGATAGTTTGCAAATTTAACTCACTGTTAATACTCATGTTTAATTCTCTCGATTGTTCAGATTGTTTATTGTCTGTAATAATACGGGATATACTGTGAATGATGTATTGAAATCCGTCGATTGTTATATTGCCATGTATGAACTTGTTTAATGTTAGAT